>JANHGB010012401.1:0-89453 GCA_026283785.1 Coracopsis vasa | reverse complement strand
ACGAACCTTTGAGGGATACAGCAGAGTAAATTTACAGCACAGCTGCTACTTTCACAGGTGCATTGTCTGTCTTTATGATGGGCATGCACAGAGACCAAAACCTCTGTAAGTTCACATATTACTTTATTTTTTTTTAATGCAGTGTCCTAATGATAAAAGTCAATTTTACCTACTTGGGAGGAAGGTCAAGTTGTCGGTTGTAACACTGCTACTTACCCATTTCAAAGACGAGGAAAAAACCCCAACTCCAGCCAAAACAACAAAATCAAAACCCCCTCTACTTTGGAGCTGTTTGAAAGTTCTGTGAAAACAATATTTTTCCCCTTCTCTGTTTTTTGTTTGTTTGTTTTCTTTAAAGCAATTTATCAAGTGTTGCTCATGATTTTCTCCTCCCAGCCTGGATTGCTCAACAAAAAAACATTTGTTCGAAGTGGTTTTGAGAACCCAGATGAGGCCTTTGCTGCTCTTACTTTGAGATCCAGAAAAATGACACCTCATGCATCTTTGGTTCCCACAGTACTTTGTTATAGCCTGTTGTATCCACCAAGACAACACTGCATACTACATGCCCCCAAGACTGGCTGTTTGAGGAGAAGAATCACCCTCATGGGGTGCCCTTCACTGAGCTGACTGAACATACAATTTGTTTCAGCCTGAGCACCTTGCTAGGGATGGAAAACCCCAGTATCTTCTCCAGACAAACCACAGCAACTTTCAGCACTTCACAGTGAGACAAAAAACACAAGAATGGCCACAAAATGAGGCTGTGTGTTCATATAACTCAATATCCCTGCTTTCTCATGAAGTTCAAGTACTTCATATGGTGAATTCAATAACAGATTAAAAACTGTGAAAGAAACTGGATTTCTGTCCTTAAAGGGAATACTTTTTGTGTCTTTATCTGACCCTGCTACAAAGGCTTAATTTGGCTGGAATGTCTCTCTGAAATAAAAACACTTGGTTTGTTTATGTGTTCCCCTGATGCCACCCCTGGGACTCACTGTCGCTTTGCTTTGTGTGGCAACCACAAAGTGCAGGACTAGTTGAAAGTGGTGTATGCAATCTTGCTCTAGAAACTGAAGATCCACTCACATTTTACTTGTTCCCATTGTGCTGCAGAGCTTATCTTACTTATAATTTCCAAACAAATAAGAGATCATCATGTTGTCTTTTCAAATCAGACTAAGCAAGAAAAGTCATGCCTAATCAGTGATGCGACATAATTTCTAATGAATAACCCACCTTCAACTTAGGTTGTCTGTCAGCAAGGTACAGTGTTATTAGAGCAAGCCAAAAGAGCCCGAGTGTTCATGAAGAGGTTTTGACAGGTGAGCCTGTGCTGCAGAGCCAAGAGTAGATAATAATCCTGGAAGATCTACCAGAGCTGAGAGAGCAATTTAAGCAAGAAACAATGTTCTTGACTATCTCCTCATGCATCCAAACAGCAGAGAGGCCCATACAGCCTGCAATAAGCAATGCACAATCCTGGACACAGCAGGAATACCATGTGGATGTTCCAAGAGTAACAGGGAGAATCAGGCTTTTTCAAATAACTGTATCCAGCAACTAAACCCTACATGAACACAAGACACAGGAGGAAGAAAGGGAATAGGAAAGAGTCAGGAGATTGAAACCTGTGCCATCTTGGCAGCTGACTTATTCCCTGTCCAAATTGCTTTACGTTTCTATACTTAATTTCTCTATCTCTTCCTCCTCTTGACCTATCCTGTTGAAGAGTATCAGCTGGAAGAGAAACTGATTTGTCTTTCATATGTTTATATAGTAATTATCCTTTGATCAGGCATATAACAATAGTAATTAAGGGTCCAGTTTTATTCTGATTAATCTTGTCTAAAAAGTAATTTCAATTCATACACTTTTTATTTTGACTTCCTCTAATAAGGGTGTATATGGACATAAGCATTAAAGGAATCTTTGCCTGTTTATTTCAACTGAAACTGCATTCCAAAGGGTGGTGCCAGAAGCTGAGGTTCAAGACCAGCACCACTGTTATGCCTAAGCTTACCATTCTTCATAAATGGCTTGATACAAAGTTATATGTTTATATTCCTGTATTAATTTAAAGGCTGATGTATCAAAATATTTGACTTTCTTTTTTTATGGATTTAGTAATGAAAACTTGTCTAAAAATAATGTGCCCTATGAGATTTGCATTATTAAGCCATTTTTATCAGCAAAATGTTCTCTTTCTTGCATTGCTAAAATGATGGGAAAATAAAATAATAATAAAAAATATCTCCAACAACTTGCCAAGGTTTTAATTACAAGATTATAGGGCTGGAATCCTTCAATTTATTTTCTGCTACATTTAGCAAATAAGTGGCTATTTATGCTTCCTTTCCCAAGCTCTGTTCCACTCTGTAACACTCAGAAAACATACTGTTGTTTCTTCTTATTTCCAAGTTCATGCCAACTGTCAGAAACATATGAAAACCAAGAGATATAGAAAAAATTGTGCTGACTTCTGGAAGAAAGTGTGTAAATGGAGGACTCTGGTCACAAGTCCCAACATTAAAGGCTATCAGAATTTCCAAATCTGGGCTTTTGTTAGGAAATGCTGAAATAATGATTGCCTCTTGTTTGCATTAAGCAGTATACACTATCTGGTACTGTCTTTGAATGCATAACTTGAGTTTCAAGCAATTAATCACAATCCAGTTACTCTCTGCAGATGTTCGAGAGTGCACGCAACCTACAAAGAAGTGCTCATAAGCTTCTTTAGGTTGTAGCACTGGTATTGTCATTGGAAGGACAAAGGATTAGATCCTTTCAAGAACATCTAGTGTGCTATTTAAAGTTTTAAGGAAAAGCTTCCATTAAACAACAATTTCACAGTCTATTATAAAGCTTCTTCATAGCACTTACCTTTACTTACTGAAGCAGAGGTGACTGGTACTCAGACTACTCATCCATAAGAGACTAGTTCCCAAGTATTCACCACTGATCACAACACAGCACCTAAAAACAATGGCTCAACTACAGCAAGATTAAACCTACAGGAAGGCCTTATACTGATTTGGATTCTGTGCAGTTGGTTGCAGGGAGTAGGTAATTGATTTGAGATTACATTCACCTGCAGGACTGAGGATGAAATTCACCTGTAGCAGAAACAGTCCCTATAAGATACAGCAATTCCTAAGTAGCATTTTGATTGGATCCCAACATTTTTTGTACCAAAACCAATATGAAGATAAGATTGAAAGAAGGCAAACAGTGGTTTACATGCACAACCAGTTCAAATAAATACAGATACAAATTAATAGTACAATCTGCTCAGCTGGGTTGTACAGTGATAGCAAAAAATCGGCAGCAGGAGGAAGAGATTTTACAATAAAATATCTGAGCCAAACCCTGCTTTTAGGTACAGCTGTATAAACCCCCCACCATTCTGTAATGCTAAAAACGTAGAACAGGATTTTTCTCCCTTCAACCCATTTGAACTCAAATAGCACAAAAGGCTCAGTAGAAAGCTCTCTAATATTAAGTCAAAAGAAATGTTATTTTGGCTTTATTTTCAAAGCAGCTTACGTATGTGTATTCATATTTCAAAACTGTTGCTGAACACTACCCTTGTAAGTCTAAGGTATCTGACTTCTTACAGTTGTGTGGATTTTCCTGGAAATCACGGCAGAGCACCATCAGTTCAGAGATGTTTCGGGAAGTTCACAAGTGTTCTGCAAACACTTGGTGGTTAAGTGGCAATATTGAAGAAGGCTACACTTGGTTACTGAAACATCTTAACAAGAAAGTTTCTTCCTAACAAAACCAAGGGTTTTTGAATGAGAAAGAAGATTGCAAGAGGGCACCATGCTGACCTCTCCGCTGCATACCAGGTCAGCACCTGTAACTGACTGTAAAGAAAAACTGCTTCATCACAAAGTGATACTGCACTGTTCTATGACTTCAGATGATTTTCTTCAATAGCTTTAGCCATGTGTGCTGGATGCTCCATAATATTCGAGGTACAAGTAAGGGGAAAAAGCTAACACAGAAACAGATGTGGGAAACAGTTCTGTTGCTGAGTCAATCTTATCTCCCTATTACTGAAATTCAAGAAGTTGCAAAAATATTGAATAACTAAACATATGTTTTCAGTTATCCTCCTTCTTGAAAAGGAAGTTGGTCAGATGACCTTCTGAGGTGAAATAAATAGAAAGTACGTTTTGGACATAAAGCTCTTCCTGTGAATTCTTTATGGGAAATTGATTTCTATTTTCCATACAGAAGTTGCTTAAAAAGTAAAGGTCTTGTTTATAGATTGCAAAATATTCATGCAAACAGAATAATCTCAGAGTTACATTCTCAAAGTTTTGATCCATTTACAACATGGGGAAAAAAGAGAGTGTGAAAGGTTTTGATTAGCCTTGGAATCCTCTTAATTCTCAGAGCGCAGCAAAACATTAGTCCTGGGGTTCTTTTAATTCACTCTGCATTAAATCCTGCAGCATATATCTATTATTTCTTCATAAGACAAACTCCAATATTGATTTTTAACCACCATTCTGTTCTTATGCATATATTGCACATTAACACTTCCATGATTCTAATTCAATACTTTGAGGTATGTAAATGTCCTCTGAGCTGGGCACAAATCCCATTAAAGACAGTGCAAAAAAATATCTGCTTATTTCAGTGGGCTTTGGAGCAGCATTCCCTGAAGAAATTTAAGCTTACATGCCACCTTGTGTTAGACCTACTCTTTTTATGCATCTTCTCAAATGCAGCAATTGAGCCTGAAAGATCCTGTAAATCATGTAATTGAGAAACTAATGCAAGTAAAAAGAACTATAGCAAAATCAATTTTTTTGTAATATCCTGATCCAATGTCCAGGATGGATGGCATCCAGAGCTCTCTTGGTGGTCATTATGGCTCAAGAAATATTTGGGAAAAAGTATTCTTCCAAAGAGAGTAAACAAGTATTGAGTAGAGCCATTGAAGTGGTTTATGTTTCAACCACAACAGAAAATCACTAAGGAGACAGAAATTGCTACCTAAACCCATGACCAGAATTCAGAATTGCAGATGGCTTCACTTCAATACCACCAGTATATGTCTGGAAATGATCCACAGACTCCAGAAGAGTCACCCAAAGTGGCAGTGACTTCTTGAGAGACTATTTGAATCAGTAAGTGGTATTTAACTGCGCAGGGTTTGGACCAGTTCTTTATTTCTGTAGAACTGCTGTTTATTCACCCCAGTAAATCTAACACTTCAGTTGAAGTACACAATTTTTGATGGCTGCTTTTAACTTTATTACTATGGGTTAAGCCTTTCTTTAGTCCATAATCAAGAATATTTCTTTTGACTTGAACTCTGTGTTTGATTTCATAATTAGTTGACAAGTATAACATAAAAAGAATACAAGTTTCTATATGCCTTCTTTGTTATGGATGCGCATACCACACTGAATGGATTACAAGTGAATAAAACTTAGATTTTCTACTGTCTCCTAATGTAATCGTAAAATTCTCCTGCTGTTTTTCTCTGTTTTTGTCCTTAGAGCATAAAAAATGGTGCTGGTGACATTTGGGCTGCTGGTTTTGACTAAACTGACAAAAATGCGTAGGAACTAAGTTGTATGTGGATTCTCCCCCTCTGGAGATATTTGAAACCCACCAGGACACCTTCCTGTGTAACCTGCTCCGGGTGGCCCTGTCTTGGCAGGGGAGCTGGACTGGGTGACCTCCAAAGGTCCCTTCCAACTCTAATGATTCTGTGATTTTGTGATTTTGGGAGCTCAGTTCCTTTACTATGATGGGAAAGATCGGCTAACAGGGTCCAGAAGTCATTAGGTGACATGCAGAGTAATGCGTGACCCTTGCTTTCATAAGAATCCAGGCTAAAAACCAAACTTAATCTTCATGATTGCCATGGTCTATGGTCACAAAGAAGGGAAAGGACTGAGTGCGCTGTCTGTACCTATCACTTGATAAAGTGATTTTTAAAAAGATTGTAGAATTCATACAGTGCCTGTACCACAGTGCCTTCCCAGTGACAATTTGTTCTACAGATTGGAAACCCACCCATACATGTTAATATCCTAAGAGGAGGAACCTATGAATGAACTCTGTGTGTGAGCGTTTCCTGAATTCTGGGTAGTACTGACATGGTTTGCTAAGTGTCAGCATACTGAAGCCCAACCCGCTGGTGGCACTGTTCTCTGCACTATTGTCACTGAAATACTGGGAGATTTCTCAGTCTGCCAAAAACTGGAGCTCCCTGTCTCCTGGAGACCAGCATTAGCAACCTGGCAGTGATGTGAAGCACTTGTCTGAAGCAGCGGTGAGGTGAGCTGGTGCCCTGAACAATGCTCCCTTCTTCCAGCAGATTCTGTTCATTCATCAGCAAGAAAATTAAAGCCCAAAAGGTACCTTAAAAAACTTTTTAGTTGGCTGTGATGAATGTTGCACAATCGTGTCTTGGGAATGACGACACTGATCACAATGACACCATGTCCCAGCGCACCCAAGACGTAGTACAGCAAGCTATGAAGTCAACAGCAGCTGAGCCCAAAGAGGCAAAATGATTCTGAGTTACTGGCTGGGTTTAAACCATGACATTAATCACTCTTGTGACAAGAAGACAAATCTCAGCCCCTTCCAACCCATTCTCCAAAGTGAAACCAATTGAAACAGTGGGTGTACTTCAAAGGATACTCCTTCAGACAGCAAGCACATCATGGCTTGGATTTCATGGACAATAGACCAGGAATGACTGCTCAAAAGTTATAGAGGATTACTGAAATTAAAAATAACAAAGCCTTGGGTGGGATGGTGTGGTATTTAGCTGCAATTTTGTCTAAATAATGCATTAAAAAAAACCCAAAACACTGAGAAAGTCAAAGCAATAAAAAGTTACACATATCACTGCTGTAGAAAGAACACTGGTTTGCTTTGCTTCCAGAGACTCTGGAAGCAGTATCAGTTTTCTCTGTCATAGCACTCTGTGTCTCTGGAAACATACATTATTCGCTGAATTCTCTGTATCTTCTTGTTTTAGCTGCTTTGTGTGCATTGCGCCAGATGCTGATTGCTCATGTAATCATAGAAGCACAGTGGCAACTTCTGTTTGCCATTTCTGTTGTCAGTGACTGAAATTTCTCCTGCTGCTGACAAGCTAGAAGTAATTAAAAAACCACTGTTTTCTATAGAAAAAAGAGAGAGGAAATAAAACCCCACAACCAGGATAAAAAAACCTCAAACCAATTTCCAACACGATGCTGGCATATACTGCCTGTACACGTCACTGGGAATCCTGATATTCCACCAATGAGAGATCAGATGCAACAGTAGCCCCTACTATACAGATATGTCCTGTGTATAAATAAATAATCAAAGTAATGCTGTACAGACACAGGTCTGCACTAAGTGTTTCCCAAAATCTGGGATCATTCAGATCTGGCTCAGACATTGCCTGTGACAGTCACAAAGCCCAGATCCAGAACTCCTAGCTCTAACTTGCTTAGATTCTGATTTTCACCCTGTCACTATTGTAGAAGTGTACTTTGCTGCTCTGGTTTTCCTCCTGTGCTTTCTTATTTTTTATGGTGGTTATGAAATAACTCCTGCTCATAGGAAAAGTGTGACTGGTTTTGTTTATCCTATTTATAACAAGAGAACAATTTGCAGGATGTCATTTCATTATTAAATTTGAAAACAAAGCAACTACAAGTCTGCATGGAATAAAAATAAACCCATTTCTGCTTTACTTGTTTAAGCAAAACTTAGTATAACTGACAGTAGGTGAAGCTTGTATCCTCAAATACCAAAACCATTAAATGGCTAATTCTTGTTGTCAACAAGATCTGCTTTCAAAGTTAACTCTACCTTGCCTACCTTCCAAAAATTACAGGAAATCTATGATTCAACAATGAAATCTTAATTGCTTCCTCTTTATGTTGATCTGTTTTTCTGGAAATGCAATTAATTCTCTATGCTGAGCCTTTAAGAATAAAACAAATTGTAGCCCTTGCTCACTTCGGCAATGCAATCACTTTTAATCAGTGCATAATTAGGATTTAAACAGTATCAACCTGTCCCTGTTGCAAGAAGGTAACTGCACTTAAACTTCAATTACTCCTAAATTTAAAAATCAATGGCAAATAAAATGTCCTGCTGCTGATGCTAAAGAGATTAGAAAGACCAGAATACATTCATGGGAGAAGCTAGCCATGTCAACACAATTGCAACAAACAGCTACCATAATGCAGGTAATTCAGCTGTAATGCAATATTAAGGCCTTTATCTAATCAAAGGCTGTGGGCTAAAGCTGTCAAAAAATACAAGATGCTTCAAAGGGCTATTGTTTTGTATATGGCTTTATCCTGTATGGGATAAATGATCTGTTTTGTTTTAAGAAATATTTTTTAGTATGAATGCTTGAAAATCCAGTTTTCTTCCTCACAATATATCTACAGCAACATGACAGAAGAGTTGAAAAGCAGCTACAGTTTGTGATGACTCTAAGGTTTGAAATAACAAGGTTTTTGCATGTGTTTACCACACTGCTTTCTGGAGGCACTGAGGACGGCGAGCCTTCAGCATGCTGAGCACTGCATGAAGACACGGTAAGGCAGTGGTCTTGCATGGAGGCATGACACACAGCTGGGAGGACCTGTGAGGAAACTTGGGATCTAACTCAGATTTCTGGGCCTTGGTTTTATATGCTCCCCCTCCCAAATGTGCAAAGAAAATTGCTCGCAACTGCACAGTATGTGGCTGAAGAAGCAATGCTATCAGTAGGCAGTGGAAAGGAGCATGCTCCTCCTGGGACCTTCTCTGTCCCACTAGGATAGCAGGAGCACAGAATTACTCAACAGCCCATCTGGACTGAAAACATGTACTGCTGTGTGCAAGGAGGGAAGGAACACGAGGTCTTCCTGCCTTAGGCGCTGCAATAGCTAAGGAAAACTTAAAAGGTTTATTCATGTCCTTGGGTGGAAACTGCCAGAAAAAAGAATTAAAGTTTCATCAAGATCACTTGCAGATTGTCACTTTTAAAAACACTTTTTCAAACCATCCTTCTGGGAATGTGACTTTCACGTCACTCTGGTGGGAAACAGCAGTGGATTAATGGCAGCTAAACTCAAGTGTGCTGAAAAAAGTGTCCAGACTCTAAATATACGAGCAGATACCATTCTGCAGTCTGGCTGTCATGCACTTGCTTCTAAACTATGTTAATAGCTTTACAGTGTGGTTCCTATCAAAATGATTTTGTGAGAAGAAACCAAAAGCACTGAAGTACCTGTCAAGAAAGTAGTCAGGTATGATGTTCTGATCATTCTTTAGTGTTTATTTTTCTGCAGATTAGGAAAGTAGACACTAATGATAGCACACATGTCAATAAACAGCATTGCAAACCCCACATGAAGATTTCCTGCCTCCTCCACTTTTTAGGGTTGAGGACAAAATTATTTTCCATCTGAGACATGTCTTCGGCCTTTCTTATTTTCAGAAACCTGTTCATTTTCTTCCAGTGTTGAAGAAATGGGCACCTGGCAGCTGCATTCAATAAAGTAATGCAGTGGATGTATCTCATGACACAAGAAGAAACTTATTTATTTGGTACATCCTAGGATATCCCAGGGCTGCAATGTTCCCGAAGGAAAGGCAGGGCCTCTTTTCACCTCCATTTTTCTTTCTGCTTCTTTCCTTTTATTTATTGATAAGTATTACCAGCTTCTGTCTTCTTCAACTTCCCTCTTCTTTTTTGAAACAGATCACCGTAATGCTCTGTCAGAGCTAATAAAGGTGTGACTGAAGGAAGCAAGCTGCTGCGGAAATTCCTTAGAATACTTCTAATGGTCCCAGGAAGAAGGGGATGTAATCTCACTGTTAAAAAGATTTTAAGTCTTGGATCTATATGCAGGTGGAGGCACTGCTTCACGTACCTTCTGGGTCCTCCATCCTTTCTTGTTCCTCCTGCAGGTGGGATTTCATTGACAACTGCTGGGGCTAAATGCTAGGACACACTACACAAAATAAATCTGGGAACATAAGAAAGTCCTCATCCCCTTCCTCATCTCTGCACATCCACATCTGCAACCTGGGCTCTCTCTGACAAACACCATGGTGTCTGAGTCAGCTTTTATTCACCCTTCACTAAGGCACATCTCCCACTGAGGCACCATTATCTCTGCACTCAATTCTCTCACTGAATGTCCTAAAATGAAGCACAGCCTGGCATCCTACAGTGTGCAAAAGTGAAATAAAAATGTTGTTCCCTTTGCTCCTGTGTGACACAGGTGCAAAAATCCTTTCCTCTGCCTGTGGCTTGGTCATTCTAACTTGACTAAGTGGTCAAGTGCCACTCAGTGCCACATTTAGAAAATGTGTTAGAAGCTGCAGCCCATGTGAAGCAAAAGCCCATGTAGAAAAGAGATGACAAATGGCCTCAAAATAATTAAAGTCAGGTTTTCAGTTTTTCCTTATCCAAACTTTGTGCAATTTCTTACGTCTTGAACCTGTCTATGGCAAGAGACATAAATTTTCCTTAGAAACCAGGTAGCTAAGTGCATATCTACACAACACAGTCGATGATCTCTCTAAAGATGTGTTAATTGCATCCTGGTCCTGTAGAGAAGAGGAATCTTGGTACATGTGCAGGGGCCCACGGTGCCAAACCTAAGGGTTTGCAGAATGTGGTCACTGACACAGCAAGAACAGAATGCATCTGCATTTGTATCCATCATAGGGTGAGTGGAAACGAGCATGAAAACAACCAGACAAACAGCAGCTTGAAGCTGTGCTGCAAGAAGCCAACCTGGCTCAATGCCTGTTCTTACTGAGTCACAAGATTAGGGCACAAGAAGAAAAAAAGCAATGTTTTGTATTAGCTGAGTCAAAGGTGGAGGTAAGGAAGGAGCAATAGAGTTATTTGATCACCCACCAGACTTGTAACAGCAGAGCATAATCAGTTTTAGATTGCACATCTGATCAGTTACCACACAGCTTGCTCTTCCTGGGAGCAATGCCAGAATGGATGCTGTTTTCATGAGGATTCCCATGCTCAGATGTACTCCTTCCTCTCTGCAGCTGAACAACCAATTGTCACTCCTTTTGCTATACTATAATTTTCTGGCAAATACAATCAAATGAGTTCTTATACCACCTATGCAAGCTGACATACACACTCATTAAAAATCATAATGTAATCACTGAACTTCTACATGTTATCTAATCAGACAGATTGTATCTAACTTATTGCTAATTTTCTTCTGCAGGACTGAATGTCTTTCTTTGTTTTTACCTTATTCAGCATGATGGCCCTTGGTCAGGCTCAAGTTCAGTACTGCTGACACGGAGACAATGGCACTGTTAGGAAATGATAAGTGCTTTCTCCCCAAATCTTGGAAATCAGTTTTGCTACAATAGTTGCCTTGGCATCTCATGCTGCCACCAGCCTCTCTAGTGTCAAGTGCCTTCCACGCTAAATCAATGCCTAGCTATACAAATAGGAATAGAAATAGAATCATGGAATCATAGAATAGTTAGGGTTGGAAAAGACCTTAAGATCATCTAGTAATAGAAATAGATTAGACTAAACTAAACTAGAATATATTTCCTTTCTAAAGGGCCTACAACAATCATCTAGTCCAACTGCAACTAAGAATGGCAATATTTTTAACAGAGTAAAATTATGGAAAATACTAATTTTTTTTTCCTGCACTTTCTAAAATTGGGAATAGAATGTGATTTTTTTAAAATGTTGGCAATATTCAGAGTTCTGTTACGACTCATTTTTGCAGATGTGAAGAACCATTAGAGAGCTCTTAATAATTCATTTGTAAAAGCATGCAGCTTTGCTTTTTTGCAATATAATCTTCTGAATGATCCTCGATTAAGTGAATTACCAGAAATTGCTAGTCATAAACACACATAGTTTATCCCTAATTTTCTGGGACAGTAGGAAAATGGCTTTGCCATAAGAATATAGGTTGGTTGGAGTTTTTTCAAATCTGCTTGTATTTTGAGCTTGACCAAAAGAAGCTGAGTTCTGATCAATGATGGTCAAAGTTTTTATCAAAGTTCAAGCACTCTACAAAAGCTGTAGGTAAACATTTTCCAATTATTTTGATTATTTAATATAATTTTTCAGCCAGCTTTTCTTGTAATGGCTTCTGCTGGATTTTCAGACCAAACAAATTTCAGTACAAAGGGAATAGGCATCCTGAGGGAAGTTGGGAATAAAAGTGTTATGCTGCAATTTCCATTGAAGCCATTAGAGAAACTTTAACTCACTTCATCAGGCTTTGGATAAGTTTTTGCCCAATTCCTCTTTTTTCTTCCTGTGGCTCTGATTCTCACAATCTAAACCCATCACACCGAGAATGAGATGATTATTTATTTCACAATGATATTTCTTGATAGTTCAGCTGCTTTTACTGGCTCCCATGTTCAGAACAGTTTGGATTTTCTGGTATCTCTGGAAAAGTGATATTTCTCCTCTCAATTTCTCAGGGTAGCTCTGGCTGTTTTCTCATTAGGCTCACAGCAAGAAATAAATGAAGCAGGTGACTGGCACTGAGATTTCAATTCTGATGGGATCTCTGCTACACAGTGAGCTATAGCTGTAGCGTTAAGTCTGTGCATTTAGGTGAGAAATAAAGATATAAAATGAGTATAAAAACTCAACTGACTTAGCTGGGGAAAGTCATGGTTCAGTTATGTCTGTATAGAAAGCAAGAAGGTACATGGTTTAGTGGATTCCTTTTTTGTTCATAATGTCCTTTAACAGGTTTGACTCATAAAATCTTACAATGTCCAAACCCCAGTCCTTTCACCAGCAAGCCATCATAATTTGTAGTAGCAAGAGTCTACACGCTTAGAAGGCCAAATCTGATTCTACTGTAGTCAATATATGTTTTACTGTTATCTCTAGTGGAAAGTAGATTGGAAAGCGGAATTGAATGGATGTCATGTTCATGAAGAGATAAGAACCTTCCTTATCACTACCTCTTGTTGATCAGATTTGGAGCCACTTTTCTTTTGTGCACTGTGGAGAGCTGCCTGTTTCTCTGTGTTGTGAAATACATGCTAAGCATACATACATTGTTTCATAAAGATTATGTTTATAATTAAATTGCAATTACTGACAGTGATTTTGCTGTCCATTGTGGTTCTGATACATCTGAGCCTCAGATAATGGTGAGAATAAGAACACTGGAAACCTTGACAATGTTCTCAAGATTTGAGGCCTTTGTTTCAGTGTTCAGGGAGAAATATGACACTGGAGATTATTATGTGCCATAAAAGAAATAGAAAAGCCCTTCTTCTCTATATTAAGTATAAATTCTTTCTAATATACCAAGTGAGGCTAAATAGAGCATATCTAATACGAACAGTAAAAAGATCAGAATACCTACAAGAAGATCCCATCAAAGTCCAGTTAGACAGCTGCCGTTACCAACTGAAAGACATTTTCATGTTGTTGAATGTTAAGATAATTAAGGGTCGTTTGGGCTATCTGAATCTGAGCTGTCACAGCACATACAACTTGCAGTACTTGCTTTTCCACATTACTTATATTTGTACGCATTCCTGAATATTTCCTTTTTTCATCTTAGTTCAAAAGATAACACTTGTGGTGACTTTATTATTTATGACCTTCATTCATATTCATTTTCTACTCTGTTCTGTTCAGGCACATTTTTCATTAAGATAGTTCATTCCTTTGTTGTGAGATCTTCTGGTATGTGCAAGTATTTTACAATTTGCATGGGTTGCACAATTTTATTTTTCTCCTCTCCATTTATCTGAAAATAAGGAGTTCCCTATCCCACTCTAATTTCATGTTTAAATCCTGCCAGTAATTCACCTGAATCCATTTAATCGATTTAGAATATTGTGAGACGGCAAGATCCGATTCTTTCTTTGGTTTACCATTTCCGTGTCAATGAAATTTCCTTGTCTTGAAAAGAGCTGCTCCTTCTTTAGTTTAAATGAGAACAGAATCAGGCCTAATTGAAGGACAATTCTTAATTTATCACAAGTCCTTTTTGTTAAAAGTACCTGAAAGTCAAGAACATCTGTTCAGCATCATGGAGCTGAAGCTCTTCTAGGAAACAGTCATCTAAAGAGCATTTCCTCACTAGTTTTCCCATTCTTCAGTACCAGGGATATTAGATTTCACAGATACAAAGCCTAGAAAAAAAATTATTCTGAGCATTGAGTTTAGTACTCTCATCTGGAGAGAAATCTGTGATGCAGGGTTCAAAACAGAAATCCTACCTCCTACCTCCAAGATTCCCATATTTGTGGGTTGTTTATTCAAGCTGGCTTTTAAGCCCAACACGAACTTGGACTCATCACCTTGTGGTTTATCTTATATTTGACATTAACAAAAATTAGTTATTCTGAAACAAAGGTCACAAATTAAAAACATTTGTAAACTAAGTTCTTTTTCTTTCCCTTCCACAGGGAAAGCTGAATGGACTTCATATACTGCAAGTTCTCTCTATTTACTGGTCTTTCTATTCTTTTCTCTCTCTTCAAAGAATCACCTGAATGTAGAATTTAATGGAGAAATAGCCTCATACTAGAAGATGATGTATACCTCCAGTGAGACACAGTGCTGAATGCTGTGGTTAAGGATGTCCATGCCTGATACACTAAGCACTAGTAAATAGGCAATTAAGGTTCCCAGTGAAGGCCTGCAAACAGTATAATGCAACTATACCTTTTATTTCATTGATCAAATGCAATCAGGCTGCTACAGTTCCAGGAGAAAGAAAAATCTATCCTGTTTGTTGACATGAGATCTTTGCATGCCATAATAGACATTAATTACACCGTGTTCATTGAATTAGTCACTTCTAATTAAGCTGATATACAAGGAGTGTCTTTTATGTTCAGCTATTGTCTCGGCTAGGAATTATACTAAGCAAACTGAAGCGATTAGGTCCTTAACAAGAGAAAACTGATACAGCCTTACTGACATTCAGTGCAACTTTGCAAACTCACTGGGGGGAGACACCATTCAAACACAGATTTCCTTATTTGCAATCTCATGCACAATGAATCTTTCACAAAGTTGCCTGCAAAGTGGAATTTACATAAAGCTTTCTTGTTGCTAACACAGGAATCCTGGGTGCTTGAATTATATATATTGTTAGTACGGGAAGCGTGGGCTGAGCTGTGTGGAGACAGGCAGCATCCTTTGGGAATATGACAGGTTCTCCCCAAGGGGTCTGGCTGTCAGCTGCTTTTCTCCTAGATTTCTATCAGAGGAAGTGAACTTTTATTGCCTGCTCTTCAGAACAGAAGAGTAAAAAGGAGACTGTAAATTCGTTACTACTAACGGCTACAGTAATGTCCATGGGTACTTGCCTCAAACTGTCTCAGGAGCTATGCACTCTTGGTCTCCCTGTGGGTCATACGACAGAGTCGTGGAAAGCCAGCATGACACAATATTAACCAGCCTCCTGAGGATGTTCTAACACTACATTAAATGGGTTGGTGGGTGCAAGACCCACAGTGCCAGTCTGGACCAGGAATTAGGTTCCCTGTATGGGCAGAGGGGCAGTGATGTCTTGTGTGGAGCTCCTGCAAATAATACCCTGCACAGAACCATAGAGTATCCTAAGTCCCTTTGCTGCAAAAACACCTTCCTTTGTTCAGGTAATTCTGATTTTTCTGTTGCTGTAAATATTATTCTCCTTCAATGAAGGCCCTTCTGTCAGCAATGCTCCCGGAGCTAGACCTTATAGCACTTAGGATAGATAAAAGCCAGGAAATCAAGACTCTGTCCTCATACTTTCTATGACCGTGCTGGACAAGACACATTTTCTATATATTTCCAGTTGTCTTCACCCCTTGCAGCATTCCTCTCTGATTATGTAGACTGAAAGGTTTTCTGTGTACTAGGTTCATCTCTGTCTTGACAGTGATTGGAATTTCAGAATGCTTCTTTAATATAAATAAATTCTGGAGTCAGACTCTATAACTTTGTGCTGAATTATATGCTCCTGAACAAAGTCCTGCACAGTATGAAATGGTATAAAAAGAGATACTGTAATAATAAGGATAGTTCTTAACAGACATTTTATTTAACTGAAAATGTCAGTATTTGTCAGCTTCTCCATTTCCAATGAATCAGCTAGTTGGTACTGGTAAATAAGATAATCACACAATAGCTGGGTTAATATAATTTAGGCATCTTCAAAGAGATAAACAGTGCATACTACTGGAAAGGAGCTAATAAATCACTAACTGCACCGTGACAGAGTCACGCATTAGTCACGAAAACAAAAAGGCACTGACTTGGACAGGGTTCAATCCTAGACAGTATTTATGGGAGAAAATGCAAACCCATTTGAAATGCAAGGGAGTGATAACAGAAATACTCTCAAAACCTTGTCCAGAGCAACAAAAACCAGTGACACTGGAGTACTGATTGAAGCCTGACAAAGGTGAAATACCAAGGCGGATGTTACAAGACCATAAGGTTGCTGTAAGCTTGGGGCTTATTAGCAATGAACTGGTACTATACAAGTTTAACAGGTGTTATTCTGAGCCTGCTGCAAGGAATACAGCAGGGAAAATCTTACTTTCAAATAGCAGGTTAGCCTGTGTAAGGTGAAATACACAGAGATTATCTCATGTTCTGTGCAGGCCACGTTCCAGGTGAGTCTTTGGCTAAATGCGTAAGTATCAGAAGAAAAAAGCTACCATACGAAGCATGGTCCCTCTCTCCCTGCAATTCCCAACATCTCATTACATGCTGAGGTGTGAAAATCAGGAATGTTGCAAGTCCATCCTTTCACACGAACATACCAATCAGAAGGTCAGATAACAGAGAAAAGGCCAGCAAATTGGTTATATGGACAAAAATGTAACATCAACCACCAGATCTACAAAATTATTGGGATCTTTTGTCCCATCAGTTTAAACGCTAGAGATCATTGTTTATGTTTGTACAAGTCCCTAAAATGATCACCAGAAAGTCTTTCTTCACCTATATGCCAGATGCAATGTGGAATCAATAATCCAATGGATGTCTGCTGAAATGGTGAGCCTTTCCATGGGTGAAGCTACATGTACATTCTGGACGTACATCATTACTAAGAACCTAGCATATTCCCTTCCTAAACTGATAGACCCTTCCAGCAACTTATAGTCTCTCTGCCTTGCTTCATGTTTTAAGACAGTTTCTGTCAAGCACATAAGCAAAACATTCTGATTTATATTACATGTGGTGGCAGTCTGTTTTGTTCTCAGCATCATACTTTTTGTCCTATTTTTTCTCTTATTAACAAACCTGACAAATGCCTTTTTTCTCCCCCAGAAATAATATACAAGGAATCTTATTATCACAGTTGTTCAACCATCTACACATCCTACTAGTGATAAAAGCTTTAACTGTCAGGGAAAGACGATCTGAACCTCTTGTATTAATGCATCAAATCTCACATTTTAAATAATGATTTTCACCTTGGGGAACCTCAAAAAAGGAACTGCTGCAGTTGTCAGCTTCACTCAGCTGAGGATGATGAGACACAGTGTCTATTTCCACATAAACTGAGAAAAATGAATCTCATTACTTTTGATGATTAAGCAAAGAAGTAATGACCCTATGGGATCTTATTACATGGCTGAAAAGTGAATTAACTTGGGCATAACCATATCGAGTGAATTACTCTAATGATCTGTTTCCTAACTCTTATGGGTGATCTCATAACAGTGCTCTCATAGTCTGGGAGTATACACGAGAGCATAAATTGATTTTGCTTTTCAAACTTCATTCTCAAAGCAAGTCACTGAGACACTTTGTCATATACATTGCTGAGGGAATAATGACGCCTTCCATGACAGTGATGAAACTGGTCCAAAGTGAAGGCACTTCTATCTCACCATATCTTCACCAACTTGAAGGTGGCTCACATGAAAGAACAGAAGGAACTACTGTCTTACTCTGACTGGTCACTTCTATTCGCAGTACAGGCTGAGAGAACTGCAAAGCCACTCTGCCTGGAAACTTGCAAACAGGAAAAGAAAATTAGGTGGAAGCTTAAAGGGGAAACTTCACTTTTACAAGAAATGATGGGTTTTTCAGAGTGAAATCCTCAGTGCCTTCTGTAAACCACATCTTCTGAGAGACTTGAAACTGTGGACCCTCAAATTCATTAGTTATTTACAGGTTAGAACATTAAGGTCTGTGTCTCCCATCTTTGTTGGATGACAAATATTTATCAGAATTTGAAACAATGCTATCCAGAATTTCACATTTGGCAACAATCATAGCTAGGTGTAACATGGAATTAACTCCCCATTGCTCTGCCCTTGGGTAAAATAAGTGTCTATGTTGTATCTAAAGATGTATGCAATGTGGATGACTTGAGTTTCTGCACAGTGCTAGAACTCCTTGAAGACGGGTCCTGTGTTTCATTCTGTTCAATGCTTCCATGTCCTAGAGTCTCAATGTTACCTGCTAAATTTGTGTAACGCTAATCAATGATGTGATCAGGCAAAGTAATCAACCGTAGTTCTGCTGTGCACAGTGATTATTTCAAGTTAAGATGTGGGTAAATATGCAGTTTCAACATGGGGATTTTAATTCCACAGCAGCAGGATTAATGAGTTTGCTTTAATTTGGTCACCACTGACGTGTAAAGTGACAGAAAGCAGAAGCTGGCTGTGTAGCAGAGGTGAGCACTGAGCATGTGTGCATGCCCGTGGTCTTCCCCTTTCAGGTCTTGTTGCTTTAAACAGTTGTATATTACAAAATCCTTTGTGGGGATGAGGATCCTTCTGGAGGTTAATTTTCTGGCACCTGTGAAAAGACCAGCTGCTGGGTGACAGCCTGTCAGACTTTTTTAAGCAATCTAACATCACAGGGCAAAAATACTGTGTCTGACAGCAGTTGCGGCAGCAGTTTTGCCAGGCAGCTAGTACAGCAAGTGGGTTGTGAGGTACTACAGCACCATATGCCGTCTGTCATAGAAACTCTGCAGAGGAGATGAAATCCAAACCCGAGCATAATGAAAATATGGAGGAAGTAGTGCCTCTGTGTGTCCTTAGCTGCCCGTCCTATGCACAGTCCCGGAAAGGGCAAAAGAGGTGTCATCCAGCTATAGTCAGCACACACTTCACTTGTTACAGAATGAAGCAATTTTTATCCTTCTCTCATCAAGAAAGAACCAGAGCAGAAAGCATGAAAATGGCAAAGCCAAGAGGAGCCTATCGCTGAGCTGGATACAGAACCTCCTTCTTCTGCATCCCTGGGAATCCCTCACAGTCACCAAGGTGGTATGATTTGCGAAGTATATACTTTGTGTTGAAACTTTAACAGAATCAGGCACAGGGAGAAATGGTGCCCTCATGTGCTTGGCTTTGTATGGTGCTGAACATTACGGGGCAGCTTGGAGCATGACGTTTGTTGCCTCAGTACCTCCCAGCTAGGAGTAATGACTAACACAGGCTGACTAATGCTGTTCTGTGACTACATAAGAATAAACCACAGTGAATAATACTTGAAGAGACAAAGAGTTCACCTAGCTCAGAATCTTATCTGCTGCAGAGGCCACAAGAAGATGCCAAAGAAGTATATTACCATTAGGCATACCTGCTTGTTATATTTCTTTTTCACCAAAATTTGGCCGTTCCTGTTCTCAAGGTGCCCCTTGTTACATACCTTGCTGTGAGATGTTGCCTAGAGAAACCCATGGGTCAGGCAAATTAATGCCGATGAACGGTTCAGCAGTGCAATTTTGACCCAAAATGCTTGATCACAATATGGAACCTCATGTTTGTACAATTCACTCATGGTGCAGATGAATTTACCAAAACTGAAGCATCTCGGATTAAGCTCTTGAACCAAACTGTTGGGAATTGCCATGAAAACAGCAGCAGCAGCAGCAGCAGCAAACACAACGTGGCAAAACCAGCATGGATATGATTGCTGAATTGCTCACTACACATGCCTCTTGCTTTTTATGGGGGGGAAGAAGAGCTGTTAGCCGTCTGCTTGCAAAGATAGACAATAGACTCTGAAATAGTAATGTGCATTATCTGAACAGTCCAGGTTTGAAACACTAGTATTTTTAACAGTTCTGTTCTTACCTGCCTGGGAGCAATAAAACTAGTAGCAGCCATTTGAAATACTCAGGAGCAGCTGTACACGCTGTGGGCTTGCATAAATCTCAAGCCATTATAATAGCAGCAAGCTCAACCTGAGCTACAGCTGATCTCTAGTGTTAAAATCTGCTTTCTTTTTTGGTCAGTCTCATTGCTCCTGGAATATTTCCAACAATGTCTCCTTCTTGAGGAAAATAGTGAGACACACTGTCATAAATTCACTGAAGCAGATTCTCCTAAAGATGGTGGAACATCATTTGTCACCTCAAACACCACAAAGGATGGAAAACCACTCAGAAGAGACTTCTGCCTGAACTGTGTGTTGGTCTTACACAATAACACCACCGTTGCAAGTGCCATAAACTAAGGTAAAGTATGCTCATGTCTGTTGCACTGCCCCAGTGGGGACAGCATCTGAATGTCTTTCAAAGAAATCAGTCACCAAGACTGATGTTTCAGAAACCATCCACTCCAGTCTCATTAAGCGGACCCGGACTATGAAAAGTGGGCAATTCATCTTATTTTTTTCTCAGCATCTACCACTGAAGAGTTCTATCATTTAACCCCTTCCTGAAGCTTCCCTTTAGGTTTTTTTTGGCTCTGGATCTGATAATGTTCCTCCTACTTTTATCTCTTTGCCCACTGTTCTCTACCATACATATATCTCTTTCTCTTCTTGTCCCATCAGCTGGCATTGTAGAATAGAAGTACACTAGAACAGAAACCTCACTGTCTACTGGTGTCTAAAATTGAGCAGGCCCAGCTACAACCTTTGAGTGCTACCGCACTATAAATTATACAAATGAAACCACTATTTGACATTCAAGAGACACAGGGGAGCACAAATTAAACCGCTGAGATAGACACAGATGTTTTTTTAAGGGCAGAAGGTCTCTGCTGATTTTGTTTGACCTCCTCTCAATACAAGCTGTAGAATACCACCCAGTCAGCTCCACAATCAGCCCAACATTGTGGGAGAACCTTTAGAAAGGTTTCCTTTAGAAAGTTAGCTAGGCACCAGATTACCTCTGGGAAAGCAACTACCACATAGCTACGTAGGGCTAAATTTCTCAGCAGTCAGGAATATATTAAACACACTGCCCTCAGTACAGCCTTCCTATTTTCTCCTTAATGCCTCTGCTGCACCAGGATTTGAATGGGGAGGAGAGGTATTCATTAACCTCCATGTTTAATTCCTCGAGTGGGAAACAACAGCATGATCTAAAGGCACAGGGACTGAGTATACCATGTTAGCTTAGCATTTAGGAACTTCTCAGGTTCATTATTTCCTCAAAGTATAGCTGTGCTTTACATACAAATGGGAGAGATGACCCTGAGGAGAATCGCTGATTTAGGACAGCAATGGAAATGTTTGTGACATTTCAACATTATCCAGTAAAGGTGCATAACCCTTCAATTTGACAGAGAAGTGAATATTAATGAGAACCCACACGTTAAAACTCTTCTGTGGTAAAGAGAGGAGGGAACATTTCTATGATTTTACATTTTGTGTGTTTAACAAATTAATTCATTTTTATGCTTCAGAGACTGTTTGATTAAATCCTCCAAGTGCTGCTTTGGCCATTCATTTTTTGCTGACACCCAAGTGGCCATTGTGAAGGTGACACTGATTAATACACCAGAATATTTAGCATTGCAAATGGAAAAAATACCAGAGATGATGTACCTTCTGCCATTCCAAACCCTTCTGCCATTCCAAACCCTTCTGCCATCCAGCTCAATTTATCTTCTTCCTCTCCTCACTCTTTCTTCACCCACAAATTTCTTTGTCATGTTTTCACTCCAATTTATGTTTTCTCTTGCTCTGAGGTTCATGTGTCCTCCATCTAAAGAAGCCTGGTATGGCAGAATGAGTATGAGTATGGCCTGACTGTCTTTCTCATATATAAAGTGAAGATCTACATTACCAACGTGCATTACAAGTGATAGAAAGGCATATTGACAATGAGGAACCTAAATTCTCCCTACCTCAACTATGTGATGGTGACTTATGTGGCTCTACCCAGAGCATGCTGACATAAGCATACTCAGGATGCTGGCTCCTACAGGCCGCTGAGGCTGACCTTTGACTATGTCAAGTTCCTCTGTAAAAGTTAGTGAGTTTAGTAGAGCTTGATTTTGGTGGTGGCCCTGCCAGACTGTCATCAGGGCCAAGATTTCTGTATTTTGCTCACCTTTCTTTAGCTAGGATGCAATTTCTGGCAATATTCCTCTTCTGTACAGCACCTTGCATATGAAGGTTGTGATGTCAGTTGACACCCTCACTGTCCCTGTAATACAGGCAACAAAATTGTATCAATAGGAGAGACATTAAATAAAGAACAAAAAAGGTTTAAAAATGTAGCAGTGCACACTTAACAGATACAGCTCATGTAGCACTGTGAGATACAGCATTTATTTCTATGCCTTTTAACAGCTTAGAGATGGCTGTAGAAATGTCATTTAAATGGTTTCAGAAATGGAAATGCCGAAAAAGTCTGTTCCATGTCAATTATCAAGCTATTGTTAATCACTGATACTATAGTGCCTTCTCTCATTTACTCCTACTGAGGATCTTTCTGTAACAAATACTGCCTCTAACAATGTTTTCTTCCTTGTAATGCTAGCTCAATCTGCACTCATGCGCCCAAGCTTCTAATTTACCAGTTTGCAGTCAGCTTCCCATAATAAGCCAGAGGTAACCTTCACTCACAATTTTATGGATCGTCAGTGAAGTTTACATAGCCTGAATACTCTTTAACCTCTCCTTGATAAAATCTGTTCACAAAGGCAATATATTCTTCCAAAGAGTAACAACTAGGTAAGGATTAGGCTTCACAAGATTTCTTTGTGATGTCTGGACATCAAGTCTACTATGCAAGAGCTGAACATTTAGAAAAGAGAACATTTTGCAAAGGTATAAAAGTGCTTCAGAAGACTGGTAAGACTCAGTCTCCTGAATCATTTAGACATCTAGAGAACAATCATCCAAGGATCTCCCAGTGCTTTATGCAAACAAATTCAGTTCATGTACTTTTGCTCCAAAAAACCAGAAGCACAGGGAAATCTAGATGAGGGGCACCACACAGGAGACTACGTTTTTTTGTCCCCAGCTCTTCCATTGCCTTTATGGGTCCTTTAAAGAACTTAAAATACTGCATAAACAATCTTTCCACAAACTAGACGGAATAATGTGAACAATCTTTTCCCCCCAGAAAATTGTCAAGTTAGATGATAATTTGCACTAAAATATCAAAATGTTATTTTGGTTGTAGTTATGCAGCTTATTTAGCCTTTTAGTGTCTATTGATTATTCTTCTTTGTCTAGCCTCATTATAATATATCCAGATGATGCTACTATTCTCAGTAGCCTGAGGAGGCTAATTTAATGTCAAATGCTGTACTGTCAGGAACGTTTAAAGACTTGGCCTGTATTTGTTTTTCTTTAGTTTTATTCATTTCAGGCTGTCTCCTGGTAACAGTTCACAAAACCCTTCCCATCTTCCTTTGAGCTTATGGTCTTCAAAGGCCTAGATCTCTTTAAATATTTTCTCTTATCTTTCATTGTGAATCACCTCACAAGTTCAGCTGGTCCATTTTTAACTCCCTCCAATTTATTTGCCTCTTGTAGTCTTGCTGCTTATCTGACCGGAACAGAATTTGCCTAAACTGCAGTAGTGATACTGGTTTTCTGCTCCTTTTGCACCTTATTTTTAGCCATTTCAGTGACCTGTGAAGCAATCATTTGCTAATCCACTTCTTCAACAGTAATCAGTCCTGCTTGTCTTAATCACCCAGCATGCAGACTGTGCCTGAGGATTTGCTCCAAGTGATAAAAATGATTTCACAAGAATGTCCCAAATGTTCATCATTTGTTTTACAACTCTCTTCATGTTCAGAATTGTGTTAATGCTTTTGAAGCTCAAGGATGTTGGCAATTTGTATGCATATAATTACAAAATTCTGGCTCAACTCAGAGTTTTTTTTCCTGTTACTTACCCTATATAAATCATTAACAGTAGCAGAGCCACTAATGCACTTCATGATATTTCTGATACTTTACTGAATTGAAGATCAAACCTAATAGCAAGCCCATTCCTTTGTCACAAAGCAAATTTTCCTCTAGAGAGATGACGAACAAGCTTTCTGGTGTGCTATCCAGTACCTCAGCTGGTCACAAGGCTCCTGTAAGGCCATAAACCTAAAGCAGAAAAATCATGTGAGTTACTCTAAAGGACTAGTAAAATAACGAGATATGAAAATGTCATGGCAGAGATAAAAGGACTGGATAGGTGCAGTTATAATAGCTGGGATAAAATTAAAAGTGTTATCAAATTTCCTGTTTCGTGATATGAAGTGAACACCAGCTGAGTTCAGGAATAACTCCTTCCTCTGAGCAACTTATACCCTGGAGCACAAATACTGACAGACCTTTAATTTTATTCTGATTGAAATAATTGCTGACATGGCTGCAATTCTTCATCTTCCATTGCTGCAAACGACATTGATTGGTCTCAGAGATTAAATGAGCCAGTGTTATCTTGTGGTTTAGAAATTCACTTGTTTTGATAGGCTCAGCATTCCTGTGTGAAGACAGAACTGATTTCAGCCTAGTCCTGCCTAGAGAATAGCCTGGTGAGAATTCTCAGCAGCAAGGACACTTCCATGCCAGTTTGCCAAATAGAGCAGTACTCAAATTTCAGAATTCATTAGCACAGGGTCAAATATCTGATCAAATTCTGGGGTGTTTAGATATGTGGGCATTTTAGAAGTTACTTGATCTCTCCTTTTCACCCCTTTTCAAGTGTGCACTTTGAAACATGAAAGATTTAGAAATCTTTAAATTCCTTTGGAATAAGCAGTTTTATAAAAGCAAGATCACATATTTGGCAAATGCCGACCAGCAGAGATTCACAGATCTAATGTGACTTTGTCAGAGCCAGTCTAGTTTTTGCCACCTGAAGTTTTGACCCTGCACAGAGCAGACTGATAAAGGAGGTCCTTAACTTGCTTGGACCTCAGGTCCCATTTGTTTGCTGACTAATGCAGAGCGCATCACAGAGGCACATAAAGGCATCTATAGGATCTTGCCAAAGTCCAGCACTCTGCCTGTTTTACTCAATGAGTGGTACAATTTGAAGACCTGGGCTGGTAAAGAGATTTTTTCCAAAAGTATTTGGAAAAAGGCTTCAAAATATGAGAAAAACAACTAACTTTAAAACAAACAGCTAGGACAATTATAGGAAAACACAGTGGGTAATACTTACACATTTGCTTTGGTGTTTTCTTAGCAATCGAAACAGTATGAGGCTGAAAGTTCAGACAATATGACTGAGTTGTTGATACTTTCTCCGCACCATCGTGACTGCATTGCTTGTACTGAAATTCAATCCATTACAACTTGAAACTCCTAACTAATCAGATATCAATGGTGGACGACCTCTCCAGTTTCCAAACTGTAAATGTCATGTCCAACTGAAAACTGAATACCAGCCAGAAGAGGAAGAGAAGACTGGTTTCCTGGCTGGTGTCCTCAGCCCTTGCAGGTTCACTTCATGGTGGTCCATGGTTCGCGATTAGGTCTCTCAGCCACCACCATGCTGAGAAATTCCATGAAGCAATCTCTCTGGCATTTGTTAGATATAACCCTAAAAAGCAACCACAGCTGACCAGGATGATCCAAGCTCACAAGTCACTCTTTGGCCACCTAGGGTCTAAACAGAAAAGACATACCAAAAGGCATGTAGAAACATTATTATTACTATCCCATTATCCAAACAGGAAACTGAATAGAGAAAAGTTTTAGTTCTTGGGAATTCCAAGATTGTATCCTCTTGTGCCTGTATTGAAACTCATTAGTCTGGGCAGATCAGCACAGCTGAGCTGACACATCTGTGGAGCTACTGATCCTGTAGTATTATTTCAGCACGTCTACCACTATAGGGTAGATGTCACAAATTGAATGACAAACTCCTCTAAGAATAATGATTTGGAGTTTTGCGACAATGGTAGGATATCATCTGCAGATCAAGTGTTCCTAATAAAAAATCTGGGGCTCTGTCACTTCTTCTGAGCTACCAGTTTCAGTAATGCAAAGCAGCATGGGAATGTCCAAGGTAAATGTTAAAAAAGAAATAAAAATCTTGACACACGTGAACTTCCATGTACCTATTGTCTATGTGTGGGAGCCATTCAGTCTGCTTCATGTTCAGCTTTGTGTTATGAATATTTTCTTGTGAATAGTGAAGCGAATTAAGTCTGAAGGAGCCAAGAAAACACAACAAAACCAATTTATTTGAGATTTAAAAAAATAAAATGTAATATAGGCCCCAAAGAGAATCTTTTCAACTACCTTCATTTGTTTCGTATCTACCTCAAGTAATAATGAATAAATAAAAAACATTAAGCAGGAGTCATACCCTTTCTCAAGAAAAAAAGAATCAAAGTCATCCATTGTGTTGACATAACCAAGAAACATAAAATTGATGTAAAAGAACAGCAGCCGCTGTTTATTTTCTTCTAGAGAGATATTTTCTTCTTATAGAAGCCAATTAGTGTTCTCTGAAGAAACATGAAAGCATCAGAGAGAACAATTTTTGTCTGAAAGGAAACAAAACTAGGTGGAAATATTTTGGATCTAGGAAGACATCTTAATGTGCCTTCAAGAAATGGAGAGAGGGAAAGACAGAAAAAGAGACTGCAGTGGTTTTCCAGACAAACACAATGCAAGTTTACTCTTGGAAATAATGGAGTTCTGATTTTTCCTATTAATATAATCTGCTGAAAATGTTCTGCTTGACACTGTCTCAGCCAAAATTTTGCAACTTATTTATTTCCTTTAAACAGTAAAGAAAATATGCTTCATTATTGCTGCCTACTGAGATCATGAGATCATGTAGGAAGAAGCATCTATTTTTCTCAAATGTTTTTCTACTTTTTGCAGGAAGATTGTTGATCCTCTTCTGGGAATTACTTTCCTCTGTCCTCGGAAGACTACAGTTTGTATTAGAGTGCCTTTGAAGACAAATGCGACACTGCTCTGGGACAGCCTTTAGGACTTGCCTTGGGAAATGGAAAAAGCTCCATGACTCTACCAAGCTATGTGCCTGTCCCTCTGTAAGCATTTATTATGGCCTAATACAGTCAGATAGTGCTGTTACAATATAACCACTCAAGTGTCTAAATGAATATTAGAATAATGAGGTAAAGAGCACATTTGTGCATTGAATTGACTTTTGAAAAAGCAAAAAGCTGAAACCAGGTTTTGCAAAGGAAGCCAGAAGGACCATTGTGGATGTGTGGCACTTGGCTCCTTTGCAGACCTCTGCACCACTGACAGGGGAGATGGAAAATGGAGACTGGTGACATGAAAGAAGGCATCACATTTCCACAATTTCCACAGACATCCAGGGGTCATTTTTAGTGTCCAGGGACAAATTCCAGTTTGGACAGCTTGCCAAATGCTGTCAAAGAGGAAGAAATACCAAGGAAAACATGTAAGCAAGCTTGTCCTGCCAGCACACCAGGCGAGTGTCCTAATTGTCATGAAACGTTACAGTTTATTTGGTACAGCAGATGACAGACAGTAAAGCATAGAAAAGGCACTAAATCACCCAGGTACATAGGTGTAGAAAAGGATGGACAGAAATCCCAGAAGGCTTCAAATGATGAAGTTGGCATGTCTTGGTGAATTAGCATGTGGCACCTAGAAATCACAAATACATTGCTGAAACACAGGAGCTGGCTCTATGTATTTCTTCTTTTACTATCCTGCTAAGACAGAATAAAAACGCAATTAATCTTCTTGTTCCTGGTTGATTTTGACTTTCTTTTTTTCAATGATGGGTTTTTTCACTCATCTAGATGTTCAAACAGTATTCATCACCCTCATTTTTCGCCAATGGGGAGGTTGTCCTGATTTATTTGCGCAGATATCTAGCCCATTGCTGAAGCCCTTTACTTTGGAAGCTCAGTTTAAACAACAGACTATGTTAGTAAGAGAAATCTTGTATTGTTTCTTCTTGAATCACGTGTGTTCAATTTAGTACTAGAGTACTGATGTGATCTTTTTGAGATTCCCACTCTCCTGAAAGTCTTTGGCTTTTAAAAATTAATATAAATACATGTTAATATACTTGCAGCCTAGGAGTCAGATTGATGGCAGTACTGTTAGATCAATGTACCTGAATAAAATCAGCATAAAAATAGCTAGAGCCAAACAAGACCTTGCTGCTACACAGAAGTCTTGACATGGGTGACACTGGTGACTTTATTCCAAAGACCATTTGTTCTCACAGTTTTAGCTGTGACGAAATAGCTTCTGAGCATCTCTAAATAGGAGGTCTAAAGTCCTCTGCAGGCCGAGATGACTTTACATTTAACATTTAACATTTCCATTTCCATTTTTTAGCTTTTGAGCAAATTTTAGACATACTTATCAGTACACTAGTATTTTAGCTCCATCTTTTCAATGACACCAATGCACATGTAGTTAATCTAAAGTGAACATGCAGTGAATACATGAAAAATCTTCATATGTAATCCAATTTGATAATACTATATTTGTATTTCGGCGTTTCCTGTTTGCTTGGCCAACATGGACTATTATTCTGCGACCTCTCATCTGCAGTTATAGTCCCTTTTCTGGCTTGATTTGGTAACGATATTTTAGAAATGCTGAGGTCTTTCCAATGCCTTAATTCCAAAACAAAGGTCGTGGGAAAAGCTTTTATGCTGGAGTGTAATCGCAGCAAAGTGTAAGCTGGGCAAGAGATATCCTCGAATGATGGAGGAGGCAGATTAAACGCATGGGACTGTCCAGAGACATTTACACATAGGACAGGCCATTAATGGGCAATGAGTTAATGATACATCTTCAGAAAATGTTTTCTCTGTGCCCAGAACCACTAACAAGAAATGCAAGAGATAGACACTTAGCCACATTTTAGACACTCAACTTGTGTGACTAATGTCCCAAGATACCCAATTTACTTGATATAGCAGGACAAGCTTTTCCAGACAGCAAGTCAGAGCAGGTGCTGGAGAGATGACAGAGAGCATTTCTCATCACATTAAAGTAGAATCGGATCATAGCAGTTTAATGTGCTACAACTGACTATAAAATCTGTACCTGCTTGTTGCAATCAAGGAGTGAAAGCATATTTTTGTACTATGAGATGCTGAATATATTAGGGAACCCAAGCCTTAGTCCCATCTCTGGAACTGAAGAAAATGAGAACACAATAAAAGCAAATTGAAAGGAGAAACAGAAACAGTAAGGCAAGAGAAAACAAGCCAAGACTCTACAAATGTAAACTTCTCGGTCCTTCTGCAATATTCTTCATGTGTAGTCTGCACTGATTCAACTGCATTGTTCTGTTCATTAGAACCACATGGATTTTACAAAGAGCTTAAATAAGCCCAGCAGAAATTCCACCATTATTCTAAATCGTGGTATACGGCACATTGCAGAGATGCAGACAGTTAATAGTAGCTTTTGCAGTACATGTTAGTAGCAATAAAAGCCCATACAACAATTAGAGTAACTAGTATGGTATTCTAGTTAACAGAGAATGTACCAGAGATGTACGTTACAAATCTGTACCTAATTTTCCTTTAATTCACTGCACTTCTGTAAATTAATCTGCAAGGGTATTGTTCTAACCTGCGTGTGAATGGTTTTAACATCCTTGTGGATGTTATATGATGGAGCTTATATCCTGATTTTATATTCACTATGTATTTCTGGGCATCAACCAGAGTTAGAACCAAAAATTACTTTAACTATGAAGATATTTCTGCTTGGGAACACAGAAGACGTGAGAAATCTCATGTTAATGCGTGTTGTGAAACTGCTGGATGGGATTTAGGAACTTAAAAGATGAGGGTAGCACACTGGTGGTTATTTTTGCAAATTGAACATAAATAATAAATCTTTATAATTTGTCTGGACAATGCTTGTGTCTGTACTCACTCTAATGGGAATGGATCTCTAGTGCAAACCAGCAGGTACTGAGGACCTGACAGCTTCACTCAGCTTATTTTGGGGAAAATTTACTTCAGATGGTCTCCCAAAGAGTTTACATTTTCTGAAATTCTCTGCAATGTGAACTAAATTATGGTAAGTGGAATTTGCTTCAAAAGCACATCTCTGATGCAGGAAGAGATGGTAATATACACGTCTAAAGGTAGTTGGCAATGAAATCTCACATCTAAATAATGCTTTATGGTTTGAAGGGTGTTTTATAGATTGCCATTATTGACAATGAGAAAATTGAATTTTATCAGGAAATAAACCAAGATCTAAAAAACATTTATCTGAGCCTTCAAATTAAAAATGTTGCTGAAAATTTAATCCATTATATTTTTCAAGAAAAATATACCAGGTTATTTTGATTCCATTTTTCTTGGCTCTTTGCATCATGCTCAACTGATTCACTTAGCCAGGTTCCCAAAACTTAGCTCTGTGAAGACTGTGCTTTGGAAAAACAAGATCCATCTGGTACACGCAGACAACACTACCACAAAAAGAATTAACTCACATGTTATTTTTCTCATTTTCACTCCTGATCTTGGGAAGAGCCCAGGATTTCAGTCACAGTAAGAAAAACGGTTTCCGTTTTCACAGAAGAAGTGCTCATTGACAGGTAGCACTAAGGGTTCTCCAGAGCTTGTAGCCACTGTTTATAGCCAGCATAGGGAGGCAAACTCAATAGCTTGATATCGCACCAGACTCATGAGTTCAACTGAATAGAAGCCAAGTGAGGACAAAGCAGTGATTATTACATTGACCAAGAACCAAGCAAACAATCCAAGGGTTTCTTCATTATTAGTTCAAATTCAAACTAGACTTGCGTTTAACAGTGGATGAAAAATAAGTCAGGCATGTGGATTTGGTAGCTGTGACACCTCTAACTCCCTGCACCTCCTGCTGCGCTGTCTTTCCATGGGCAAAGAACAGCATGACCAAAAACCAGTTCATACCTGCTGATCTGAAGGAGAGTCACCATTACCATCAGAAGTATTGTTAAGCTGACAGACATGTAAAAGATGCACATTTCATACAGTAGAAATAGGCACGGCACAAGCAGCCAGTACAGAAACACAAAATGTTGTTCAAAATAACTGGCAGCTTCCAGCTGAGCACCCAGAGATAACTACATCTGAATTCAGTGGTCATTCACTATCTGAAGCACCCCTAGGACAGATAAAAGGCTTGATTTCTCTGAGTCTGTGTGCCTGAGTGATAAATACAAGCTGAGAGAGCATTACTTTGCCAAAAAGTTTGCTATTCAAATGTGATGAATGTAATTAAGGCCATTTATGTCACACTTCCATATCCTCAAGATTCAGCTTAGAAAAATACACATCTGTCATAACCTGACACGTTTAATGAAAGAAGAAATACAGGGTTGAAATCTTTGCATAGTGGTTATTTTTAAGTAGAGAATAAATCAAAATACAAAGGAAGGAGACAAGAACAAAAGCATGCAGGGACTGTCAAGAGCATGTCAAAGCCACAACGTCAATGATAAAAAAATCAGCACAAAGCTTTTTAATTTCATATCCTTCATCTTCAAGTCCCAACAGCTATGAAAACTCTTAAATTAGCTAAAGATTCATGATCATTTTTTATAACAATTCAATGAAAAACAACTGATAATTTCACATGGATGATAATTTTGCAACAGACCCTGCAATAGTGGTGTGAATTACTGGGAAGACTTAACAAATATGAACCTATTTTGCAGCTATTGGCTCCAAATTTCAGGGGCCAGATGATGTCCTGTTGCAAGTAATCTTCAGAATTTGATGGCATTTTGTTAAACTGGAGATAAAGAACACTTTTGGCTAATGGTATCATATAGCTCAATGACCACTTTGCTCTTAAAATTCCTTCAATTTGAGGGTAATTTTAGTTAAATAGCAGTTACCCAGTATCCTGGTTTCAGATGGAATAGAGTTAATTTTCTTTCAATAGCTGGCATAGTGTTGTGTTTTGGATTTAGGATGAGAATTATGTTGATAACACACTGATGTTTTAGTTGTTGCTGAGAATTGTTTATATTAAATCAAAGACTTTTCAGCTTCTTGAGGAGGCTGGGGGAACACAAGAAGCTGGGAGGGGATACAACTGAGGCAGCTGACCCAAACTGGCTCAAGGGATATTCCATGCCATATAGCATCATGCTCAGCATATAAACTAGGAGGAAATCTGTCTGGGGGGATGCTTCTCAGGAGCCGGCTGGGCATCGATCACTTGGTGGTGAGCAATTGTTTTTCATTTACATCACTTGTTTTTCTTGGGGTTTATTTCTCTCTCTTTTTGTTATTTTCTTTTTAATTATATATTGTTGTTGTTGTTATTATTGCTACTACTAAACTGTTCTTATCTCAACCCACAAGTTTTCTTACTTTTACACTTCCAATTTTCTCCCCCTTTCCACTGGGAAGGGAGTGAGCAAGCGGCTGTGTGGTGGTTAGTTGCCAGTTGCGGTTAAACCACAACACCCCATCCAGATTGCTGCTTTATAGCTGTTTGAGATGCCATATTGGTATTACTTTAAGATACTGCCAGTAGTTACAAGAGCAAATTTACTTTTCTTAAGGTAACATTCTGCTTTTTGGTTAGGAAATGTTCCAAAGTGCAGGTAATAAGCTGACACAGAAAAATAGTTTAAACAATATTAAACCCCAAAATTCCCATTGTAATCCAGTGGAGTCAATTACTGTGCTAATTTTAGTAGAACAAAAAAACCTCAGAGGATCAAAAGGGTTGGATCAAATATCTCATCTTTTAAGGAAGATTGAAGATTTTGAGTGGAAACGTTGGTTTGCTTAGCTCTATAGTAGCAGCTTTTTATTTAAAGCAACAGAAAAAGCATACCTGACAAAGAAGAAGCATCACTGGCAAAGTAACAAACCCACAGATAGTTAAAACTTTTAAAACATAAAGTAATAAGGAAAGCTTTCATTTTAAAACTAGCTGGTTTTCCCTTTCTCTTTGGGTATAGAGAAATTTTTGTGATGCTGACCCTTCTATGACTGACTTTTCTGTTGATTATGAAGGTGGCATTAATTGTTCTCTTTCAAGACAATGATAGCCAAAATGAGCTGCTGAAGCTGCTGCTATTGATTATTTTATGATTATGAATATGTTTTCTTGGAGAGGAAGAGAGAACAGCAAAGATAAATTTGCTGCTTCTGTTTTTGGAAATGGTTGTATAAAGTGTCTGTGCAATTGAAAAAGGAGTTCAGTACGTATCCTTATCACCTGCCTAGAGCCTGGTAAATATACATCATTGACTGGCTATTCAAGACATAGCTGCCTTCCTAGTCACAGGTTGAGAGCAGCACAGTCAAAGACACACTCTTCGTCTAACTAGATTCTTTCCTTATTAACAGGAAAAAAAGGAAGAAAAGGAACAGACTAAAAAAGAGAAAGAGCAAACACTCAGAGGTGTGCAGCAGGGGGAAAATAAGTAATCCTCCAGGTGAGAAACATTAATTTTGTTTCTGGCACAGTTTGGTGAGGGTTTCTCCAAAGGCCAGAGAAATAAGGCTGAGTGATACTCTGGTGAATGCTGTGGCCTTCAAAGCTTGCAAGGAGGGCATAAAAGAGTGGAGAAGGTTATTTATTTCTACCTATTTGTACTCTGGTTTCAGCATCAAATTAAAAAATCTCAGAAGAAGAGTTTTCTCCAACCTCCACTCAGCTCACATTTCTTTCTGATGTTTCAATTTAGTTCAGAGATTGCCACTGATTTGTCAGCAGGACATAAGCCAAGCGGTTAGAAGGTGTCAGCAGATTTAATGCTTGATTATGTCCACCTTTCTATCTTTAAGCTAACATAACAGATAATTTTCAATTGTACTTTTCTTAATCTTGATCAACAAAGTGTTAAATTGGTACTCCAAATCCAACCTTGAAAACAGACACTTTTCCTCTTCAGTCTTTCATAGAATCATAGAATAGTTAGGGTTGGAAAGGACAGGAAGCTTTTACTTTTAAATTGTAATTTCTTTCTTTACACTCTCATTATGCTACATAATAAAGACTAAGTGATGCAATGCATTTAATCTGCGCAACTACAGTTATTGATTTAGCATCCAAAAAGAAATTATCATCAGATTTATATCCTTTCCTCTATTAATTTAACTGGTCTTCCACAACCACAGCCTCTACAGACAAGCCTACATGAAGAAATATATTCCCTATTAAATCTATATAGAAAAATCAATGTACTGTCCCAGAACATAGTGTTAAAGTTCATCTTACTCAAATTTACACAGAATAGCATTCTTCTACATGCCAGAATAGTATTTTATATTATAGTCTCCAGTGACATGAAGAGAACAAAAGCTGAATGGTACCTGAACCAGGCAGAGATTAAATGCTCTCCCTGCACCCACAGCAGCTCTGTTCTTAACGATCCTCTGCCATCCTTTCTGAGTTACTAGGGTGCATCTGCAAGATGCTGGTCTATGGCTGGAGTACCACATTCCATGCACTGGAAGTGTTATAGCACGAAATTCAGAAATGCACATTTCATCCATCATGACAATAACTGGACCTCTGATAATATCAAAAGTGCCTCCAGGACTCATGAACTTCTTCAACTGTCATAGCATTTATGGCTGCTTTGCTGTACCAAAAAGCATGGTAGTCTCTAGATTACGTTTCTAATTATGAGTTTAGCAGACTCATTTATGGAAACCATGTTTGACAATAATGCAACTGGGGACTGCTGATGCTACATTAGATAGAAAGGACACTGCATATGACACTTATTCCACTCTAACAAAGTAAAATAGGTTTTATTTCAATCAAGCAGCCAGTTCTCTGCAAGCATAGCTCAGACATCTGACCTGCCCAGATATTTTTCATTTCTCATGTCTATTTTTGGAAGCAGTGAGAGGCAGTCTTCCCTGCAGCCCACCACCCAGATTTTGCTGCCATGACTTACAGTAGGGTCAGATGTATGAACAGGGTGGGATTTCAGCTGCCAGCATTTAGATTAGCTTAAAGCCATCACAAAACTGGAGCCTGAGGAGCCTAGTGAAGGCAGTACTCAAGTATTTTGCTAAGTATTCAGTCTCATTAGACTTGTTTTTTCAGGCCTATCTCCCTTCCTACCCTTGATGCTTCTTTCCCAGAAGCCCTTAAATACAATGTCAAAACAAACAATACTCAAGTGGGAGACAAACATTTGATACTGTGATGTAAAAGTGAGTTTCGGATGAAGTTAAACTATCCTGCAATGCCCCCAAATGCATCTCCATTCACAGAGGGAAACATCTTACATGAAAATGAAATAGCAACCTAAATGTAGAGAGAGCTGTTAAATCACTTCCATATTGCAGCTGATATTACTGTCTTTAGAAAAGCTTCACAAAGGCCTTCAGACAAGTGTGAAGAAAATAAGCTGGGACATAAACATTAGGTTATTTGTGCAGAAGGCCAAGGACATGCTAAAGTGTTTTCCTATTTTTCTGGTTTTCATGTTCGGTGAAAAATCAATATTCCTCTCAGACATGTTGTATTGTACATTGAATTGCATGGCAGTAGCTTTGCACTGCATGTACCTGACACTCTTTGAAGCTGCTGGAGGCTTGGATAGAATTCAAAATAATGAAAGATTCTGCTAAAAAGAGTGAATTACAAACTTCAAACCATATCTACTCTCTTCAGTTGAAAGCAGGGGTCTTGTTCCCTTCCGTTTTTCAGGACTAGGGTCAGCCCTTTGGGAGAACAGATTGGACTATCTTAGGCATTATGTTCTGACGAGGCAATAGCAAGTGAGCTGATCGCTGCAGTGGACTGGGAGATCAGATTGACCTTCTGAAGACTGAGTGTCTCACATTGTCAGAAAAGAGAGTGCATCTTACCAAGGCCAAGGGTATTCTTGCCATATGCATGAGAGCAAAACAACAGCACAGAAAATAAAATGATTGTTTGCACATGCAAATTACCAGCAGTCTGCACTGCTTTTGAGCATACAGAATCCATGATCAAGCTGATATTTCTATTGTGCCTTTAACATTTGCAATATAACAATCAAGTCCCACTGAAACCAAGACAAAAGGAATGTAGTTTTCACATTATCTGTCTAAGCAATCTAGAAAACATCACTTTTCCTTCCTAATCATTTATTCTGCCTCCCTTGGACTCCATGCAACAGATGACCAGAACAAAACTTATAGGGAAAGCATTTTCTCACCCAAAGAAGACTTACTAGATTTTAAAACTTTTCTTCATTCTATATAAGGACACAAGAGAAAAGACATGACAATATTCACGAATTGAAAATATCCCCAAAACTAGATCAAATTTTACCTAATTTCATAGCTTTCCCTTTCATCAAAAATGAAGCTATTTCTGCAAATGAAAAGAAATTTTGAAACAAAACACAAAACAAAAAGTAATTCCACAGTGTAAGAAGATCTTTGGTTTTTTAGAGTGTCAAAATCAAGCTTTGGATCATTTACACATCAGCTCATTGAAAGAAATGGCGTGTGAAATTGGAGGTCAGGTGCCTCAAGATCGGCTGTAATTTTGTCACAAAATGGGACTTTTCATCTGAGAGCCACAATGAAGTGAATATATCTTGACAGACAGGTCAGTCAGAGAATGACTGAGTGGTGATGTGATGCCACTGTAACAAACGCTGATGCAAACCTGCCAGATTATTCTACAGCCCAACATGTCTGATGTGCAGAGATACTCTCTAGTCTCTTGTATACCAAGCATCAACCAACAGGTTTCCTGTGCTGGAAAAGAACTTAGTAACATAAGTAAATCCAATTCCAGAGTTACATAGCAAAATCTATCAAATTAATTTTCAAATGGAATATGTGCTGACCTCTGGTCTTTCCTGGAGCAGATTAAATTTCAACAAAATCAGTAATTTCAGGTATATAAATATCCTCAAATCCCACTCAACTCCCATATAAACCTCTCAAATGCTACTGTCCTTTGAAGCTATATTCATTTGCTTTAGCTAGGCATTGTGCCATGTCTTCATCAGCTCAGTCTCAGTTGATTCATCTTTCTTATTAAATGGGAAGTGAGTCTGAAGAACAAGAAAGATGTGAAAGAGGGCAGTATCTTATTAATTAAAAAGGAACATCAAGAGATGGAAAAGCAAAAGAATTTTATTGCAGTCACTGCAATACAAATGCCTGAGCATGTGTTACTACAAAATTTTAGCTCTGATTTGCTGTTCTAAAATCTCCTATGATTTAACCTTCTAGTCAGAGCTCTTGGCAGCTGAGTATTCCCCAGACTGTGTAATACCCTGACTGAGGACTTGAAAGATAAGTGTCCTCTAATGGCTTGGTACACAATTACACCTATTGCAAGCACAGCTGACAGCACTGAAAATGACTGCTGTAGAAACCCATTCCCCATTATCAATTATTCAGAAATTTGATTACTGTTTGGAGATGAAGTTTTACACATTATGCCTTTTTGCCTGCCCATCCAAGACTGACAGACTGTGGGTAATTTCAACTCAAATGACCTTTTTTTTTCATTACTGAAATCATGGTAAAGGGAAAATACATTGCACTGGTTTCCCCCACCCTCTGGAGATGTCACTTTCATGTGGAAATAAAATAAACCCTTAATGTCTTTTGCCACTCCTGTGAAAAAACTGCCCAAATTTTATCAAGCTATAAGGCTGAAAGAAATGCAATTTTTTTACCATGTAGAATCATAGAATAGTTAGAGTTGGAAAGGACCTTAAGATCATCTAGTTCCAACCCCTCTGCCATGCGCAGGGACACCTCACACTAAACCATGGTCTCTAGAAACTCCATATTCTGCTACCCTAACCTCCAAAGACTTTATCCAGAGCATAATGCTCTGGGCTAGTGTTAGAGCTCTGCTCCCCACATTCGGCATGCTGGAATCTAATGTACCAAGAGTTCTGTGGAGCTTGCTTTTAAAGACAAGTTATGAAAGACAGTGAACATTTGTTTTAATAACAAGGGTTTTGTATGAACTACAAATTAGCAGGAACTAAGGGAAGTTGTTTATAAAATGTAAGTATTCCTAATGACAGTGTTTTTTGCAGTTTTGATAATTAGCAAAAAGTAAAGTACCTGACTTACAACAGTAAAACAGGTAAGGATGGGCTGAAACAATCCATTACAATAATACATGAAAATGGAAAGTATTACAGAAGGAGTTCTGGAGGAATTTTAACAGGTCCCATGACCCATATTGGTTGGACTGGTATTTCTACATAGAAAAATTAAGGTATTTTATTGGTAAATATGAAGATGAACACTGAAAAAATAAGGGAACCAACAGCATAAACAGACCAGAGACGACATATTAAAAATTCTATCTTCATTTGTCCTCTCCTTTGGGAGTGGTAAATGACATAATTGCAGTTTCTGCATGCATCTGTTCAATTGGCTTATCTGGTACATGTGGTCAAGCAAGCCTGTGAAGCTGGTAGACATGATACTTGGACAATACCTTTTGCTTTGGAAACAGATCTTAAATAAATCACCCTGATCAAATTGAATTCAAGTAAACTCCTTCACAGCTGTGAGTGCTAAATAAATGTGTTCACACACTTTATGCAAACAGCAAAGACATGGAGAATTAAAAAGATCAGGGGTGACTTTGAAAGGAACAGAATGAAGAGCATGCATACGATGAAGAAAGTGTGTTCCCGGACTGCTAAATGTTGTCCAGTATTCCCACATCTCTGTTCAATGTCTGAGGGAAATCAGCTGTGAAACAGCCACACGAGGGAAAGGCTTGCTGGCTGACTTCTGCAGAAAACTTACCAAGAGCTCAAGAACAAACCATTCCATTCTCCAGGAAGACTGGGGATTTCTGCAGAAGACCTGCTTGCCCAAGGAGGGGGCTTCTTTACAAACTACTGAGATGAACAGCAAAAAGAGACCACTCGAGAAGTGGGGAAAAACAGGCAAGTAACAGGGACATGGAAGTATTGATTTGATGTGGTGGAAAAGAATCCAAAGCCCAGCAGGAGGAAAAATGAGAAAAGTAAGTCTAGAACAATAAGAAGAGATTCAACAGATATGATAATTCCAAAAGAACTTCTAGGAAAAATTGTGTCTTCTGCTGAATAGAGAGATGGCACACTGATGGCTGACAAGGGGAAGGCTGAAGTGCTCTCTGCCTTTTTTGCCTTGATATTCACAGGCAAAGCCTGCTCCTGTACTGAAACATATACCAGCACAGCCTAGAAAGAGGGAGACAGCCATCAGCAGGTGAGGAACAAGTGCTGTCATGCTGAGCTGCACTAATCACAACATAGATTGCTGAGTCTGATAACCCCAAATTAGTGGATATCTTTTTATCTGTAGTCATTACTTCACTAGGCAATTTTACCTGCAAGTACAGGAAATGTGATAAGAGAAAAGGATAAAACAAGGATAAAGCAACCCACAAGTATTAAGTATATTGAGCTGCTCAAGTCTTATTCATGTATGTAGCATCGTATATAGAGAGATAGCGCATATGTACGCCCATGGGGGATTTGTGTACTCAGCCTGAGGGGCTGGGATAATACAGCAGCAGTGCTGCGTACATGAGGAGATGCTTGTCTCTTCCTTTCTTCCTTGTCCCTCCTGCTCATGACTCCCTCCTTCCCCAAATTAACATTTGAATTGAAAGTTCAGAAGACACCAAGGCTAACAGGGGTTACTCATGCAAATCAAAGGCCAAAGAAACACCTAGCAATATGTCCAGAGTAATAATGTCTGCATTAATAAAAAAGCCAGTCAAAACCCAATGATTAAATCATTAGTTATGAAAGCTCTTGATGTTCTGTAGGCTTCTTTTTTGTACTTGGAGAGCAATGTGCTACTTTGAATCATAATGATGTAAAAATATCCATTCTGAAATCCACAGTTTCATTTGAATGTGGCATCTGCAATGATTAAGCTAGCAGTATATTTCCTAAAGATACAACACAGCAGTTCTGCTCCTTCACCTTAAAAAACTCACTACTGAAACACCCTGTGTACCCATTCAAACTCCAGATGTTAATGCACCCTAGAGATGTTTTGGTACGAAGCTGGCAGGAAAAGTGTATCAGAGATGCTTTCTCTAGAGGAAAGAGGGAGGGAAGCTTTTTCCTGAGGAATGAAAGCTCTTAGCAAGAAGGTGGGAATGGTGATTTGTTGTTTGGCAGCTGATCATATGAAAATCTTTAGATAGAAGCAAGAAGGCTTTCTGACATGCAATTTTCTCCTTCACAACAGCTCTTCCACTGTAAAGGCAGACAGTGTTTGGGTCTCAGCCTACCTAGCTGTAAGCCTAGTTGTAAAGAAAACATTTTTCTCAGTGTACTTCCCTGAGATACAAATGTGTCAGTTTTCCTGTGCTGTTGGTTTTGTGTCCTTCCTGCTGTTTAATAAATAATTAATAAATAGTCCATTCTACCATAGCCATCACCATGGGCTGGATGCTCAGCTGGTGCAATACAAGTAGACTGATTAGGCTTATGTCTATCCCCAGACAACTTCATTCTTTACAATCCAAAAGGTCTATCCTTTCTGTGCTCAGTGTTTCAGGAAAGCAAGTTTTGCCCTAAATAGCTAGCTTGAAGCAATTGCTAGGTTGGTGTATGTTGGCATTTGTGCTCTGCATTTTTGGTCATTGAAAGTTTGGAGATAACTCTCATAAAATATAGAAGGATATGGTTATTAGACATCACTTAAAAGATATTTCAGAAGATAAGGCATATAGCAAGTTAACAAAAAGAAGACTTTATACCAGGAGAGGGATCAAGGGTGGAGAGGCTTGCTAAGAGAACTTTATTCCCACAGTTCACACCAGCTGGCACACAGCTAAGAGGATATTGCTATTTAACACAATACACCGCTCATCCCTCAGTCTTACCCAAGCAGCATCCACACCCAAAAGTGATACACTTCACTACAGACAGCAGTAGAAAGGTAGATACAGCCAAGCTTTATTATTACAACTCGTGTAGCAGAAGCAGTCTAATCAGGATTGCAGAGACCTCACTGTGAGCTGCTCAGCAGGTTGAACCAAGCTGTTTTGCTAACTGAACTTGCCAGCTCTCCTTAGAAATGGGGGAACTTACGCACCACATGGTCTCTAGAAAATCCATATTCTGCTATTCTAACCTCCAAAGATTTCATCCAGAGCATAATGCTCTGATCTAGTCTGAGAGCTCTGCCCACCACATTGGGGCATGCTGAAATCTAACGTACCAAGAGTTCTGTGGAGTTTGCTTTTAACAACAAATTATGAAAGATGGTGCACATTTATTTTAATAACACAGGTTTTGTATGAATTACAAATTGGCAGGAATTAATTTAGTGAGGGAAGCTCTTTATAAAATGTAAGTATTCCTGCTGATACTGTGGGGTTTGCAGTTTTGGCAATGAGCAAAAAAAATCTGCCAAGTAAAACCAGGTATGGGTGGGCTGAAACAATCCATTGCAAGAAACAAATGAAACTGGACATGTATTACAGAAGGAGTTCATGAATCATAGAATCAAATAATAATAGAATAGTTAGGGTTAGAAAGGACCTTAAGATCATCTAGTTCCAACCCCCCTGCCATGCGCAGGGACACCTCCCACTAAACCATGCCACCCAAGGCTCGATCCAACCTGGCCTTGAACACTGTCAGGGATGAAGAATGGTATCAGGTCCTGGGACCCATAGTCATTGGACTGTACCTCTATGTGGTAAAATTAAGATATGTTTTGGGGAAATGTTAAGATGGGAGAACAATGCTTCTCTCCTAACTGAACTTACCACCTACCCTTGGAAACAGGGCTGTGGTCACAGAAAGTGGGAGCATGGCTCATTGGATAAGTGAAATATTCCCTAATCATAGCAAGGAAGCAGAGGACTCAAAGATGTTTAAGCAGGAAAAATTTGAGCATGCCTGAAATCCTTGATGATGACACCCCATTATCTAGGGACAAGTGCATTACATTCAAGATCACAGAAATTTTACCGATAATGCACCTGCAGTGATTGTTCAGCTACTCTCATTTATACCAGATGATTACATTGTTAAAAGCTCCTCTTCCCAGACCTAAGTAATCCATTTAAAATTAACAATGAGATTAATAGAGAAAATATTCTTAGACCTGTATTCTTCAGATACTGGGAGGCTGCTATGAGGTCTCCATGCAGTCTTCTCTTTTCCAGGCTGAACAGCCCCATCCAGTAGTAGATTTGAAATAAGCTAAAAATAAATAAATAAATAGATTACTACATATAATTGCCCAAACCAACTGCAAATATCTCTGAAATGACATCTTGAACATATAGCTTCTTTGGCCATCTGAAAAATCAAGTGAGAACATCTTTATGGAATTTTATTTGTAGCAAGCCAGAACATTTAATTGTTTTTCTTAAAGCTGCAGTGTACTTGCTGACTATGAAATAATTTCACTCTCTGGTGAAAAATAAATTCCACTTTCCAGGGTTATGAAGGATAATTTTTTTTTAAAATCAAAAAGATACAGGAAACAACCCAAAAATTAAATATAATATAAACGTATTAAACAACAACAACCAACTAACCTTGTGATTTTTAAGTTCAACTCATGATTACTGAGAACTTAATTTTGGTAACAGTACTTTAAAAACTTCATTTATCGATTAAATGAAGTCATCCTTTTTACAGCCCTGTTATGAGGTTGGGGTCTTTTTGGAAGCAGAAGAAAATCTGGGGATTCAAACAGAGAAAACACTTGTATGCACGTAAGTGTTGTACCCTAGTTAAATCTAATAAGAAACTGTCTGCTTTCTCTTTGCAGTAGCTGAAACTGATTGGATTTAACTTTGAAATAGTTTGCTGAAGGAAGCATATGTACATATATTTTTTTCTAAACTACTGTTGTTGAGAGTTTGATCTATGAATTTAATATTGAATCTATTTCAACTTCTCCATGTCAGGTCAAATAGCCAGCTATTTGCATTTAAATGGATTACCAGCATATATTTCTTGTTCTTGTTACTCTGTGTGCTTTTCATGTAGCTGTTTGGTATGAACACTTCTACTCATCCAGACAGAATTTTAGTAATCAGGGCAGGAGACAGGTTAATATACTTAAAATTAGGCTTAATGCTGTTCCAATATATATTATCATGCTGATATCAAATCCTTAGATGGAGCATCTTTTCCCAGCCCATTCATCTCCTATTGCACAGAAAGGAGGGCTGAAGGACAGGCTGATGTAACAGCTGTGTATAACAGAGAGATACCTAACAAAGACTGAGACTGGAATATTGTGCTCCCCTGCAGTACTGCCAGCAGTACTCTTGCCTTTGAAACTGGACAAATCACCATCCTGTGCCTCCGTGAATCCAGCTGCTTGGCAGAGATACAGTGGATTCCCAGTTGAGTGTTACACGTCTTAACTGGGTTGCTACAGAAGCTTAACAACAAAGATTGAGATGGGTCTTGTGGAAACTGATTCTGAAGTGACCAATTTTTATGCAGCCTGCTGGAAGCTTCACACACTGTCTTTGGCACAAATATACACAGTAATCTATGAACCCAGTGGTTTTAATTCAGCTGCAGAAAGAAGATTTATGGTAGGTGTTAGCAGGGGAAAAAAAACCAAACCCTACCTTGCTTTTACTTATGGGTAAGTTCTGTACTAAATCACCTAGAAAGGATGGGGACTCTCCACAGCTGGTGCTCCACTGAAGCAGGGCAGAGAAATAGCCATCTGAAACAGAGGTGGTGGTGGGGGAAGCTTACAAAGAGATTGTGCTGAGCAGGATGAACTCAAGCCAAGGGCCGGTTCAGCCTTATTTTCTAATCTTTAACGAAACTCAGCCTTTTTTTCTAATATTTAATGAAATATGTTTGAAAAGTCATGAACATTTTTGCTGATTGCTTGCAACAAATGGATGAGTGGGAGGAACTGTGTCATTCAAATACCTCTTTAAATGGGAACATGCAGCACTGAAGCTCATCATAACATATGGAGGAGCTCGGTAAGGGTACAGCCCTTCCTCTCCCTGAACTATGACCACTACCTTGACTCCCCAGCTGGCAAAAAGCTGCCCTTTGACTGCCCTCTTATCTTGCTGGGGCTCATGACAACAAAAAACCAGCCAGCAATTCAGCAAGTCCTGCCCAAGGTCTGATTATAGTTGACCCACTGGTATAACCATAGCAAAGAGTAAGGATAGATACACAAACACAACAGCAACAAAAAAATTGGCATGTGAGTTATCTCAGAGACATATTCATGTATCCAGCTGAGTTAAACTCAGTGGGAAATCTCTTGGCTGACAGTCTGAAATCTGCAAGTTTACTTTGAAACAGCAAAGTTGTCCAAGTCTTTATGCTGTCTACATTTTAAAAATCACCACCTGAAGGATTTATGACAGGGTGCAGGGGCAATTACGTTGCTGTATTTGTTACTGTGGAAACATGCCTTGTGTCTGGCAAAAGCTATGAGAAAGATATTGAATGAACTTCTGAGAAACAGTATATTAAAATTAAAGCCTAACACTGGATTTATCCACATCAGGAAGCTTTAGCCTCAAGGCAGTCATGAAACACCAGGGAGTCAGCAGGGAACTGCCACCAAGTCTTGCTGGGATTGATTTTGTAGGACTAGTTCTGTGTCGTAAGATGGGAAAATAAAAGTAGAGTCAACTAATCAAACTAGCACTCTCACTGCTGGAGAGCTTTGCCCAGAAATGGGTGCAATGGAGATTCGGAATACAATGGCAATAACTCCTGCTCTTTTTAACTATGAATATTTTCCAAGCAATCCAGCCCTATGACATGAAACTGTCAAGACTTCTGTCCTTTATGTATCTCTTTCAAATTTTAAGGTTCACAGTGGCGCTTAGTAATGCAGAACTATTGAACTTTCCAGTTTGCCAGAAGATAGAGGGACAGATCTATAGATGCAGGATGGGGTCTCTTCACATACCTAGAATCAAGGAAAAAGGTGTACACTTTACCATGTACCAACAGAGAACACAGCCTCTTCTAACTGATGATTGGTTTCATTTGTTATTTGATTGTTTTTATTTTTGTTTTGGGGATTTTTTTTTTGTTTTAATATTAAAAGTGGTTTGGAAATTGAAATCTCATTAATTAGTCAAGAAATCATTTGAAGTGGCAAGACAGACAGGAAAGCCAAATACCCTCTTTACTCAGGAAAATCCAACCTTCATTTCCAGAGTGACTTTAAAGCAAATAAAAAATGAAAAGAAAAAAGAATTAAGAGATTTTTATTTTTTTTTAATAAGAGGAAAAGCATCTCTGTGTTTGATTCTTCTGGACTCTGGGGCAAAACTGATTTGTTTCCTACTGATGAGGCTTTATAGACTTAGATTATGCAAATAAAGATAGGATTAATTTTAGGTGAAATTATCTAGTCCTTTCAACAATTTGATAGTAGTGTATTATAACCCTCGGTAAAGTTATCCTTGATTTACCCTGGTATCTCTGGAAGGAAGATTGGGGCTTGCAGAAAACCAATGTACTAGACTCCAGATGTGATCTATGCAAAACCAGCAGTGACAAAAGCTGAGATGTGTGCATAAAAGTGCCAGGTACTGTGAGTTTATTGCTTACCAAATCAGATATTCACTGTCAAAAGTTCAAAAACTGACAATAAACTTAACTGTTGCATCTTTAATTCATATAACTTACAGAGGGAGTCTAGTGTCTCTGTTTTGTCTCTCCCATGAAGTTTACAGCCAGCAGGAGATAATAAAATCTAGACTGTGCTCATATTGCCGAGAGAAAAATCAAGACTTGTATGTGTTGGTGGCTGTCAGGTGAGATATTTTATACCTCATTAGTGTCAGAGCAGTTATTGCTTTTCCTTCCTTTATGAATAGATCATGTGATAGCATGCCTCTCTCTCACAGTCCTAACCAATTTGTCACAGCAAACCTGGCTCCAACAGAAGTAAGATATTTCTTGCCATAGTCTTTTTCCTTTAAATGGTTGCTCTTCTATCATTCTGTTTTGCACATAGCTTGTTCCCTGGTATCTGGGTGCTGGAAACTTCTCCGGTATTCCTTTCCCCTTGGACATCCTCACTGGTACAGAGATGTTTCATTCACAGCTGCAGCATTGGCAAATGCTGCACCAGTATGGGTGAAAAGGCTCTAGCTGACATCCCTACCAGGTTCCCAAAGTTCCTGAGAAGCATGACAGCTCTGTGTATCATCCCTGGGCAAAGTTATGGTTCTCAGATTAGACAAAACACTGCTGAGCAGTATTTGCACTTAACGCACTGACAAGGAGAGCAGGTCAATGTCTGTCAGCAGAGAATGCTCTTCTGGTGGAAGTTTGCCACATCTGTTCTATCAGATCTGAGTTAAAATGGTTTTTACATAGATTTTGGCTAGACGAAAGTTGCATTCCCCTTCTCCCCCTTTTATTTTTGTGCTGAGATACTTCACACCATCTAAAATCTATGGGGAAGATGCCCCAGTGTTCTTGTACAGTTCAGGGAGAGATGCAAGGAAAAGTAATGCAGATTAATTTGGCCAACAGACAAAGCAAAATGGAGCAGGATTCTACAGCCCAATAGCTGGAAACAAAAGCACATAGCTACACCTAGTCCTTGTTCCCAGAGCTGTTGGTATGCTTTACAATAAATACTTATTTTAAATCCATACTGAGCACTCCAGAGGCAAACGGAGACCACTAGAGTTGTTTTAGGGAAATCGACTATTCCTTTTGCTGTTACTACTTGCAGGAAAATCTAATCAGGTAAAGAACCACAGTTAAATATTGTTTTCCTGTTTAAAAAAGCACACAGTTATTATTACGCTGTGTTTTGAGCAGAGACCATGAAGCCGTGTAAGCTTTAATTAATCCACTGAACCATCAGCTTATTCTCCACTGCAAATACTACCATCTGCTACTAGTCCATGCATTGATAATTAATATCTGCTACAAGTTTGCTTCCCTGACATTATCTGATTAGGTAATTAGCCTATGGAACAATACACAACATAATGCATTATTCTATTAAGTGTGATCTGTTCGAAAGCACTAAAGAATGCAGTAATACTGTTTAATTTCTGTGACTCATACCTCAAGCATCACCCATCCAGAGAATGACAAAACAACTCAGAAAGGAGGGGATAAGGGGGAACACCACCAAACGCACATGAAAATCACGTCAATAAACTTAGGCATGATGCTGTTTATTTCAGAACAGCTTACGGACAAGCATAAATGTGAGCAAGAAAACCCACAAGCGCTACTCTCCCAGAGAAGGCACGGATCAACATCAACAATGATCTACGTGTGATAAATGCCCCTTCAGAGAAGCATGATGAAAAATAGCTTATCATCAAAACTCAGGGGTTTAATAAATCAATAGAAGGCAGAATCAGAAAGAAGAACAAGGCAGCATGTCATCTTTATTCACTAGTGTAAAATGTGGCTGTTTCCAGGATTACATCTGAATTAAGTGTGGGAGGCAAGTAAGTGATGAAGATGCAGCGAAGGGGAACAGAAGTGAAGCCAGCATTTCAGCACTGTCAGATCTCATGCTTATATTGCAAAATCTCTCAGTGTTTGGCTGAGTAAAGTGTTTTTCACTTTACCCAACTCTTGGCCTCAGGTGACTACAATAAGAACTCTCACTTTATTTTGCAGGAGATTCCTAGCCTAGCCTGGTGCAGAGAAAAGGTTGGCTATGTTTGCCCTAAGTGCAAGGAAGTCACAACAAGCACATAAAAAGTCTAAGCTTAGGAACCTGGAGACTTCACACATCATCATTGCTATTTCAAAACATTGAGGTCCGGATTCATTTGACTAAATTTACATGCCAACACAGCAATTATCTACATTTGAGCTGATTCTCTCCACTCCTTTTATAGTCAAGAAAATCCTGCCCCTCACATTGGCAACACAAATATTTTCCACCACATTTACCTAGAATTATTTGCAAAATTGCTGCCAGTTCAGCGGGAGACTGAAAACTATGTATCTGCAAGTTAAGTTTCAGTTCTGGATCAGGCTTTCTTATTTTCAGGCATTCTTTCCTTCCAACAGGCTCTGTTTCACAGTTACCTCCAAAACCAGTTTTAAACCTTAAGTCATACTGTTGGTAGGCTTCTCAGACCACAGTGGCCTTCAGCAGGAGCTGGGCACTGAGCACCCTTAGGGAACCCATGCAAGAGCACCAGAGAACTATTCTGACCCCCATACCATTGTAGTGCTACGGTTTATGCTGTGTATCCTCAGTCCATGTCAGGCAACGCTCCCAGTCTTTGCTGCATATTGCAAAGGCTTTATTCTGACTCTTACCACTGGTGCATTTTGCTGTCCTGTTTACAGAATGATCCTTCACTGGGGATGCTGCAGAAGATATAGCCAGAACACATCTACAAGTGAAACCACTGAAGCACAGGGTCATTTAGTAGTCTGGTGAGAACTGGGGATAGAAATGAAAACATCAAAGCAGAGTTACTCTCCTTCCTGATGAAGAACACTCTATGCAGTTTTATACTAGACTATGCAGAAAAAGGCCTCTTTCTATGATAGCTTTCTTTAGTAATTGAAGGGAAGAGGCAATATCCTCCTCTTTTCACCTGTTCTAATTCGTCGAGCAGTTCTAAGTCCTCTGAATACCTTCCTAAGTGGTGCTGCATTTGGTATTCAACAACTTCCTCTTCTATCAGTCTTCAACCTAAATTCCCCTTAGGCATCACTCTGCTTTTATTTGTTCCACCTCAAATAACACATGAGCTATTCAACGTTTGTCAGGCTTGTTTGTTTATTTCTTTAACCATAGAGACATACAACAGTTGTGAGCATCCAGGAGATGTCTCTGGGAGTTAGCAGTAGCTAAAAACACTCTAGTGTTCACTTAAATATTCACAATTTCAGTTGTTTTCAATGGTCATGACTTAATAACGAATTTAAATCTATAGGGCAACCCATTGGAGCCAGTGCTAACATAAGTACGCTGTCCTCTTCTCTGACTCTGCTTTCACTACTTGTGTTGTCACTCACTTCTCTTCTTATCCTTTTTCTTACTCTGATAGTAAATCTGGAGCTCAATTATCTTTCTCTTCTCCTGCTAACTGCTGATGGTGCACCTCCTTACTACATTCATGAGCTCTGACCTCTCCAAACAGGCATATGCAATATCTTTGTCCAATTGCAATACCCTCAGACCTCATTCCCCATTTAAATTGCTCTAAAATAAGTCACAATGTGCAAAGATTAGAGCACTAAATTTATTGGATCAAACAGCAACCCTTGACCTATTGGGCTGAATTTACTCCTCCTTCCGCATTAAGAAAGAGATTGTATGAACAACCCTATAGAATCAGGCCAAACCTCCATGGTCTAACTGCACCACTTCTGGTGCAGTTCTTCCAACTTCTGGTTTACTGCAAAGCTTTTTAATTCCTGTTTTGCTCCTGTTTTTACATTCATAACTGTGTCAGCACGAACACTTTCTGGCATCACACAGCAGGACAGCATACATATTGAAACAGTCTTACCTTATTTTTATGGTCATTAATGATAGCTGCTATTCAGTATCAATCACAACATATTCTAACAAATCAAGGCATCACCCCTTTCTGTGATGAGCTTGCTTGACACGTGCATCAAAGTATCTCCTTCATAGCTAAACTCTGGGGAGTACTCACACCATCTCACTTCAGCAATTTAATTTAAGGAAGGATTTAGGTTGAAGCCTCCAGATTATCTATGAAGGGTTACAGAAACCTCACTTAGAGATTTGAACAACCTCCCTTGGCTCTTTCAAGCAAAGAATGAGATTTCATACTTGAGGATCTAAGATGGAGATGCTAGAAAGATAACATGAGTGTCTCAGTTGTCAAACTAACATTATAAAATACAAGATGCTTGATACAGGATGGCAGATTTCAGTTATCAGCCAATGTGCTTGTTAATTTGAAATAGAGAATAATATTTCAGCTACTTTCTATCCCTGCATATGATTTCAATGGTACAATAGTCTTCCACAGCAGCCTGTGGTTTTTGTTTCCACCTACCTTTTTATTTTTGTAAATTCCAGAAAAGATTTTTTTCCAAAGTAAAAAATTCATAACAATGCACCTTTTTTGTGAGCACTTATACCAAAAACTAGGAAAAAACATCATTGTGGGTTTTTGAAACATCTTCGTCTAATGGAAAAAGGAGGCTCTTATCTTTATATAAAGATTGCAACGAGTGCTGCTAAAATTACAGCTTTTATATGCAGGTTTTACTCCTTTCTTTCTCTCTTTCATTTTTATATTTGAAATGGCATAGAAATGTGGTTATTTTTAAACAGAAAAAAAAACCCATTGGTTTTTGCTGATCCTTAGTAGAATTTGTGTTTATTTGCTAAATTTGACATTTCTACAAGTATCAAAAATTTCAGGGGGGTGGGGAGGGGTGGAAGAGGTGAAATAAATCTGTGTTTTGCCCCATTATTATAATTCATCACTTTTTATTTAAACTTTGAGTATTTTTTATTTGTCCTGCAACAGCAATAATTAAACTAATTGAAATTACAATTCCATGTCAATTCTTAAGTCTAGTGTTTCCCTCTTATCATAACACATGGACTCTTCTAATCGCTTCTATAGATGGTAGGCTCTCTCCTTTGACTGGACATAAGAACTTGCATAGGATTTAGGCTTCCTGCATATAGTCCATATACAGTTATTATTACCATTATTATCTTTTTTACCATAATTCCTAAGGCTCCACCTGGGACGAGTGTCCTATTTATGCTAGGCATTGAATAAAGAGCAAGAAATAAGCAATTGCAAAGCTTGCAATTTAAAGAAGAATAGAGTTCTTATGTAAATAAGGTCTGGGATTAATTTGGTGATATCACTACTGGTGTCTTAGTCTGAGATTACAAGCATTTTTCGGTGAGAAATGTCACAAAGAAAGGCAAATTGACTGCAAACAGAGCTGCTCTCTGTGTACCCACTCCCTCGTCATTAAGATGTTGGGTTGGGGGCAGGGAAAAACATAACGCTTGGGAGTATTTTATTAATTATTTTTCAGCTTGAGTGCACAAGGTTAAATGTAGCCTCGGGCAACTTTCTCTGATGTGAGTCACATCTCCACCATGTCAGAGATGTTAGTGACACGTATTTTGCAGAGAATAAACTATCCTCTGGTGTATTAATTAAGCTCAAGTACATCCTGCAGCAAAACAATGAAAAACCATGAGAAGTTTTGCATGGTGAGTTTAGCGCCTATAAAACACGTAGCGCAACAACTGCTGAGCATGAAATCTCTCATCAATCCACAGAATGTGGACAGCATGGATAACAGCCATGTGTTTTGCGCCTATAACCGTGTCATCAATCAGCATGGTCCTGATGGTAAGTCAGCACTGGCCTCTTCCTCCTGAAGATAGCCCACAGATGACCTGCTTGTTTCCAACCACAGCATTATTTTCTATCAATTTTCATATGAATGCAAATGGAGTATGAGATATTGGTAAACATTCCAATGGAGCTGTTTACAGAAATAAGGAAGTACTATTACACATTTTTTGAATTGTTGCTATCATTTTATCATACTTGTTAATCACATAAAGGTTATTTTTCTTGCACACCACTGAAACAAACAAAAACCTCCATAACCTCTCAAAACAATGTAGCTGCCCCAGCGTCTACATAACCTCAGTCCACGTTCATGGACTTTCATGAAACATTTCTTGTACCCTTCTGGAAGGCAGAACATAGGGTGTCACAGAGGATACAGTCCACCCAGGGACCATATAAAGGAAAACAAATATCTTCCAGTTGCAAGAAACCATCAACAACAAAAAAATTCCTATTAGGTTTCCCATTGACAGTCTCCCACAAGCTGATCATCCTAAAAATGAAAGTACTGCAGTAAATAGACAGGTCTATAAATTGTGTATTCAAAAGACTTAATGTTTTAAAACTAAATTTGCTATAAAAATTAAATTCCTTGAAGAAGAAATAGCATTTTGGCAATTTTTAAGTAGAATCCAAGAAGTAATAAGTAACAGAAGTTATATGTTCCCTCTGTAATCTTCCTTTCTTTTTTAGTTCTGCTAAGCACTACAGATTAGTACTGTGAAGCCTCATACTCCAGAAGGACCTCTTTGATATCTCAGGTGGTTAGTTTCTGAGTCGCCAGTTTTAAAGGCTTCAATTTAATCTGGCAAAACCAAGCAAGTTATGGGACCAGCAACACTGGTGCCAGATAACTACAGGCATGGACAAGTAAATGTCATTTCATCAAGCTTCTTTGAGCACTTTCAGTGTTCATTCAGGGTGCCCCAAGCTCACATGCATCCAACCTCAACCATCTATTGAAATAGAACAAAATGGGAAGAATATTTATCCATCTAAATTCCCAAACACAAATTGCTTAAAATAACAAGAACCTTACACGCTCATTTCACATCTAATTTACTTATCTGTAGCATTTGACATTATATCTACTACCATAGTCATTATCCTATTTTGCAAGCAAACAACACTGAACTAGATTTGGGCTATCTGAATGCTTAAATTATATGGTGAGATTACTTTTTTCCAGTGGGATAACACATTTAAAGAGTCAACAATCTTCTCTTCCCATACACCATTACAAATCTTTCATTTTTGGGGCCAGGAATGTAGCTGAGCTTTTTGATCTAATTTGCTTAGATATTTAAACCAGATATTTATTTAACTTCAGATAAAAACCAAAGCAGGTATCAGTAAGAAGCATGCCAGTTTCATAGAATCACTGAATGGGACCTTAAGATCATCCAGTTCCAACTCCCTTGCCATGGGCAGGGATGCCTCACACAAGACCATGTCACCCAAGGCTCTGTCCAGCTTGGCCTTGAACACTGTCATTTACCACTTCTTTGGGCAGCCTGCTCCAATGCCTCACCACCCTCACAGTAAAGAACTTCTTTCTTATATCTAGCCTGAGCTTCCCATGTTTCAGTTTAAAACCATTACCCTTTGTCCTATCGCTACAGTCCCTGATGAAGAGTCCCTCTCCAGCACCCTTGTAATCCCCCTTCAGATACTGGAAGGCTGCTAAGAGGTCTCCACGCAGCCTTCTCTTCTCCAGGCTGAACAGCCAAAACTTTCTCAGCCTGCCTTCATATGAGAGGTGCTCCAGCCCCCTGATCATCCTCGTGGACCTCCTCTGGACTTGCTCCAAGAGCTCCATAGAATCATAGAATACTTAGGGTTGGACAGGAACTTAAGATCATCTAGTTCCAAGCCCCCTGCCATGGGCAAGGACATCACACACTAAACCATGCCATCCAAGACTCTGTCCAGCCTGGCCTTGAACACCGCCAGGGATGGAGCATTCACAACTTCCTTGGGCAACCTGTTGCAGTGCCTCACCACCCTCACAGTAAAGAGCTTTCCAGGTCCTTTTTATGTTGAGGACACCAGAACCGCACACAATACTCCAAGTGAGGTCTCACGAGAGCAGAGTAGAGCGGCAGGATCACCTCCTTTGACCTGCTGATCATGCTCCTTTTGATGCAGCCCAGGATACGGTTGGCTTTCTGGGCTGCAAGCGCACACTGAAGCCGGCTCATGTTCAGTTTCTCATCAACCAACACCCCCAAGTGCTTCTCTGCAGGGCTGCTCTGAATCTCTTCTCCGCTCAGCTGTGCCTGGGATTGCTCCCACCCAGGTGTAAGACCTTGCACTTCACTTTGCTGAACTTCGTGAAGTTGGCATTGGCCATCTTTCAAGCGTGTTAAGGTCCCTACAGATGCATCTCTTCCACCCAGCGTATCAACAAAACCACACAGCTTGGTGCCACCATCAAACTTGCTGAGGGTTCACTCAATCCCACTCTCCATACTGCTGGCAAAGATGATGAACAGGATTGGTCCCAACACCGACCCCTGAGGGACACAATTCATAGGTTTTGTAGAATATGAGACATAATCCAGAGCCCTATAGAGATTTTTCAAAGTGTAACTTTGGGAAAAAAAAAATCTGGATCTGTGTGGAATATTTTAAATACTACAAACATCTTTAAAAACTCTCAGAATCCTATACAGAATCTCTTTACATCTCCTGCACCTCTACAAAGAAAGTCAAATTTGTTCTGGCTCTGCCACATACTTCATAGCAGCTCCCTCAAGTGGCCATAGAGAAGAGTATTTTATTGCAATCCATTGCAAAGCCACCAATAAGTACCATGCAGGTCTCATTACCTTTAGATCTGCTTCTCATCACCATTAGGTGGCTACGAGCATGGCAAACACATTTTGAGATGTTTCAGGTGCGAAGTCAGGATAGGGTAGGCAATTGGACAAAAGTGCAGAAAAAGAAGGAATGGGAGGAACAGACAGAAGACTGCCTACCAAAAAAAAGATTAATGGGTTGACTTTTGCTAGTTATTTGCTAAAGTCTGTAAATCTAGACTGGGGGGAGGCTTCTGAAGTGAAGGCTTTTTGGAATGAATTACTTTGGGATGTATACTAGCCTTCACAGTAAAGCTTGTTTTTCACAACCATTTCTAAAGGGAGGTTTCCTTAACAAAATGCTTGGATAAATGCAGGCCACATTCCAAATTAACAACGTAGGTGCTGTGGCTGTAAGATACGCATGGAACCCTTAGAGATGTTCTTCTAAGGGTGAAATTTCTAATGTCCTCCACTGTGAGGTACAGCAGATATCTGGTACTTCATTGCTCTTGTGATCTGAAGAAAGCCAACCTTTTCTATTTCCTTGCATGTCTCCTTAGGTTCTAGCTCACCTGGAGCACAGGGATTTCTTTCCAACCCCATCTCTTACATAGATATTATTTGAGATGTTGGGGAAAGTTACTTCACTCCTCTGTAAACTTTTTCTGCCCTGTTTTCAAATTTGCTCTGTGCTTGCTTTGCCAGCCTCGGCTCCTGTAAGGATCTGATAAACAACAACTAATCTGCAGTTCAGACAAAAGAATTCTACAGATTGATTTAGGGAGAGAAAAGACCGAAAATTCAGAGCCCTGGGAAATATGAACATTGTTCTGAAAATAAAAGAAAGAAAATGCCTCATACATGGTAATTATCATTGCTTCATTAAAGTGAAAACAGCTATGACAATTTTTACACATTGAAGGTGTGGTTTACCACTAGGAAACACAAATTCTCCTTTAGTTTTTGCCTTTATTTTTTCAGTGTCTTGAGTAGAATTGTCTCTCTTCCTGGGCTATTTTCAAATAATCTAGTTCCTGCAACGATTATTTTATTCCTGACCAGCGCTGGGACAAAACAAAGCTCTATGTAGTCACAGGTATATTGCCTCTGGTTCCCAAGCTAACTTTGTTTGACTCTGAACCAGTGTTTTTCAGTTTTTTCTGACTTGTGAAGTCCTAAAATTTTCCAACAGAGATGCACCTCCAAGCCCCTGAGAGCAAATTTACTCTACTAACAATAAACTTCTCAGCTTTGCTACATGTATTACTTTGCCCAAAGGTTGAAACTCACTGCTGTGTGCTATCTGCCAGTCTGCAGAGTGAATAGATCTCTGTTCTGAAAAAAACAGCTCCCAGTTTTGGGTCTTTGAAAAATACATCTGGATCTACCTACTGAAATATGCATTTTCAAGCCTTGGAGCCTGATTGTGGCAGCGTAAATCCATTACGTCAATAGAACCAACAGATCTGTACAGGTGAGAAACCAGGTATAAATTAATCCCTTTGTTCCCACAGCCTTCACTGTCAAATGTGTTCTTCAATGCAATCAGAATTTAGGCTATATTAACAACTTCAGACCATGACACTGTTCCACACACACTAATCAAATACAAAATCTATTTGGCAACTTTTTTGTGTAATATGAAACAAAACCACAGAGCCGAATTTCCTCAACCTTTAGGCCTCATTTAGTTGTTTTCTTTTTCAGTATTGTGTATTGTTTCTCCATTTCTGTTCTTGCAACAGTATATGCATACATATATTTTATAAATGATACCACTTTTTCTGATACCATTTTCTTAGGAGGACTAAGCTATCCATTTTTGAAAAGCATTGCCTCTATTATATATGGTTCTCACCAAAGCGAGAAACAAAACACTATTTTTTTTGTTCTCTCACTTGTGGCCCACATCCAACAAAGCACTTAGCCATATGTTCACTTTCCCCCTCTTGAACTGGGGATTTGGCTATTGGATAACACAAATCCATGCACCAGGAAAAGGTATGTTATGCATCCCTACTGCAAATCAAAGATAGATGCCTAAACAGCTGATTTAGGCAACTGGAGTACAACAATTATTTGATTATCCTATAGAAATACAGAGACTAATGGGCTCAGGGACTCTCTTCATAATGGAGGTATGTACCAGATAGCAAGATAGCTTCAAAGCACATGACAACAGAAAATTGCTTCACGTATGGCACTCCTTATGTTCTCTGATTATCACATTTTAGAAACTGAAGCATTTGATGAAAACCATTGGACTATAAATTGGTGCCTTCAACATCTAGCTTCTTACATTCACAGTACGACCTGCTCATTATATCCCATTAAAAGGGTAAACACTACAAGATAATGGATTTATTTTGGCCGTGGCTATACACTTGGATTTTTTATTATTTCTACTTTGCTAGCTCCCACTGAACAATCCAAGAGCTCTCTTCAGTTGCTAATCTATGAATGGCTAGATGCTTGTGTTCTGGAATTAATATTAAAAAATGACAGAGAAATTGCTCACTAGACAAGCAAGCACAGGTCGTAGAGTTTTGTTGTGTTGTTTCTTTTTCCCTAAATTTAGCTTTCCTCTCTAAAGATGCTTTTCTACTTTCTTTTCAGATTATCTCAATCTGAACTAATAACTTTGAACATCCCTGAAGGCGGTGGTCTGAATTTATATTGAAATCTAATCCTTGTCAGGAATACAATATAGAATCTATACCTAATCCTTGTCAGTAGAACAGATCCATTTTATAGGTGAACTAAAAACACTGCTCTTCTATCTTGGCAATTCAAATGCATCACTGAGTAATCATACTTCTAGTCCACTTGCACAGATTTGTGTTTACTGCATATGTTCATGTGTCTGATGTATGAAATATAGAACCAGCAAAACGCTGAGGATTTACTTGGTAGTTTTCTGGCCCCTGAAATTAAGGCTTTTTTTCAGGTATAACTTCTCCTCAGCACTCTGTCAAAGGAAATAAAAGACAGAAGCAGGAAAGGAGAAAGCACCTTTTAAGGCTTCTGAAGCTTTTAATTGAATCAGTGATTCAGGAAATCTCATTCTTCCTTCTGCTTTCTCTGAAATGAAGGAGAGACAATGAGCAGATTTTTGTCAGCTAAACAGATGCTCTGTGCATGCAGACATTTTTGTGTTTAATGATAGCTTTGACATTACGATTAGCTTTGTGTGATCTGCTACTACGAAGTATCAGTATAGGAGTCATTAAATTCCTTTCCTGTAAAGATTTGAAGACATTCTTTTAAGTAAGAGAAACTCCCATAAAATTAGGCTTGTAATGATGCTTTATTTCACTTATCCCAGGATTGCACTAGCGGTAAGGTTTTAATTGCTCAAATAACAGTATCTCTAACATGGCAAAATAATTTGCATTAATTGCCAGCAGAAACAGTGCAATAAAGCTTCTGTACTAGCACATTGTGTACCCAGTTGTGATTAGTGGTATGGTTCAACTTCATATATCTTCGTGTAATTTGATTAAGAGGAGTAGGCTATTTAGGTAAAGTTCAGAACTAAGATAAATTCACCTTTTCAGTGAAACTTCAAGTCTTAGTATAAGTATTTACTTAAATGGTATGAAAAAAATATCTTCAGACCAGTTCTTCAGATGATGCATATTTCTCTAACTCCATATTTAGGCTGATTTACATAATATCTGAATATGGCTTAATTTTTCTTACTTACAGTAGAAGCTAATTCTAGCCTTCTTTCCTTTGCGACTATGTAAAAAAGATGGAGCTCCATCAATGCAAAGAGAATAACTCTTCTGTGCTCCATGGTACAGAGCCTCTATATCTTTTCACAGTGAGGCTGAACAATGAATTCTAAAAAATCTTGCCTGTAATTTCCCTCCATCCATTCTTCATGTAGTTGTATGAGGTTATCACTGAGTTCATGTAGCACTGGCTAACTAAGCAGAGAATGCTTTATGAATATGCAGCTTTGCTCTTCTGGACACTGATACATCAAAATTATTATTTGGAGGAGGATATAGGCAGGTTTGTTTGTATTTTGGCTTTCTTATCAGCAGTATGTAGATGAGTAGTTTGAGCTTGGTGGAAAACAGCTTCAGCTGACAGAATGATTACAGCTTTCTTGGTCTCAAGCACTGTGCCTATTGTAAGCCTCTGACTGGGGTTAACAATAGTTCAGCGGAGGGGAATTTCGGTTTTGACAAACCAGGCTCTCCTTTTCAGCCCTTGGTATGTTGGCTGCAGCATCCCTAGGCTGGTCTGGCTAGAAAAGCTTGCGAGAAGCTTTTAGACTAAAATCCCTCAGGTTTTTGACAACTTGAAGGGTGAATGTACCTTAAAAGGACAGTAGAACACTGAGAAAACTCAAAGTAGCACTGTTTAGCATAAGGAGCAGCTAGCTGTGAGATGACAGTGAATATTCTTAGGCTGTAAAGGAGAAACAAATAAGATTACTACATGTTTTAACAGCAACCAGCAGGACTATTCTGGCATTGTGACCTTTTCACCTGTGACATGCTGACACTAAAACAGAAAGGACAGGATGAGTATGAAGGCATTACCCTTACATTTAATGTATATGCTTGTAGTATGCTACAGGAAGGCTAACGCTCATCTGGACTTTTTCAGACATCCTTGATACATTCCTTATTTCTGCCTAAAAGTTTTATGCATTTGGATTTTAAGCATTTGCCTAAGTGGTTTTGTGAATGGAAATGTCTGGTTTCTCTCTCAAAACCCCAGCTGCCCTTAGTCTTTTCTATGATTTTATGGTTGTATTCTTAGCCCTCCTTTATGTTATCTTTTTAAGAAACAGATATGTTTCTTCTCCTTTACATGTTATTTACTATGAACTTGCTCAGTGTGCCATCCAGTAAGCATTTGCTCCGTATCAGCTGGAAATCACACAAGCAACTATTATTAAAAGAAAAAAAGAAGTCATATAATGCTACTTGTTATCATTAGAGAGACACCACAACATGCTTTGTCCTGTGCATTTAACATGCTGTGGGATAGTGAAATTAGTAAATCCAATATCAATGTTCAGGTGGTTTTTCCTCTACTGTTGCTTGGAAAATATTTTTGTTAATATAGCCACAAATTAAATTTTGAAAACTGCAGGAAGGTACTAATGGCAATGGCAAACTCACAGTCTTTAAATAGGTTTTTCAAATCATTACACTGCAGTACACATCATGTATCGTGACCTGAAGAAAAAAAGGATTCTTTATGTTGCTTTTTCATAACTACCATACCTGTTTCTCGTTTGAGAGTTAATGGAGAAGTATCTTCTGCTCTGCTGGTGATGAATGCAAAGTAACTGGGAAAGTTTGGGCATTTTCCTTCCACCTGCTTACTTTGCTGAAGTTTTAAATGCACGCAACTGAAAACTCTTTTGCGTTATCTTTAAAAGGTTTTGAAAGGCAGCATCTTTAGAAAGACTTTAATTAAAGAAAAAAAACAGAGCTATAGAGCTCAAATAAACAGTGACAGAATGAGCAGAGAATTTATCATTGACTTGAAGGAATCACCAGAGTAACCTGTGAAAATCTCACCTATATGGCATGACCCCTCCGTCATACCAGGGAAAGGAATGAGCTGGAATGGGAAGAGATTAGCTCAAATTCTGAAATAAAAGGCTTAATATTCTCTGCCAAAGTTGTTACCATCTAGTGACTCCAGATATATTTGTAATCTTCCTTGCAAATTCCAGCAAACTCCACTGCCTAGTAGCATAGCAATTTGTGTCTCATTTGTGCATTATGAAACAAAATAGAAGAATACACCATTTACAGCCTGTTTACACACCCTTTATGTATGTAATTATGACTTAAAGAGTTTGCTCATGATTTGCATCTTTCTTACTCCCCTTTAATCTGGTGTTATGGTGCTGGAATGTCTACACGCAACTATACAATGGTGAAGACTGCTCAGGAGATTGTTAAAGAGAACTACTATATGGGCTTGCCTTATATTTACCTCAGCCTAGGTACCCACTAAGATAAGAGACTGGGTTTGGAGTAGGTAGACCATTGCTTTCACTCAGCTCAGCCATTCTTATGTTCTAAACTTGCTTTCTCATAGCATTATATGAACTAAGAATAATGTTCAGAAATGGGTCTGAGTTTCAGATCATCAAATCTTTGGCTGTTATTAAATCAATACAGCTTCAGTTCCTAGACTGGATCCTGGTCATTTACATGACCTCGATATATAAATTGAGCAGAGTGGAGAACGGTAAAGAAGACGAGTAGCTTTAAATCCTAGATGACCTATCTATAGTTGTTAAACTGAAGTAATGATGGAAAAGTTATGAACATTATGCCAGTTTGGGATTAGTTTTTGAATTTTTTTTAAATGTTCCTGGTAGCTGGGATGCATTTGCAAACAAAGTAATTTGGCTAAAATCCAGGTATGATGCAACCAAGATAATAAAGAACAGAATGTGATCCATAGCTGGAGAAAAGAGGTTTCCTCATTATGAAAATGTGCTATTCAACAGTTGAAAGATTTCTTATTCACAATAGATGTTCAAATTGAAGAGCTTTTAAGTTTCTGGAAACGGCAAAACTGGGACACAGCCCATGATCCAAAGCAAAGTGTCATCATGTTCAATAATGCTAACGTGATGGTAATGATTAGAAGTTGATTAAAACTACTCATGTCTCTCTAATGCTTTCAACATTTTAATCCACATATTCTTGTTAGGGGACTAAATGTTAATTTAGAACTCCACATAGTATATTCAAATACCAATTAGTAATTCAATACTTATAAGTGACCAGAACTGACCCCACATAAGTATAGAAAATAAAGGAAAAAACATGTTTAGGCTAGTGCATTTTACAAGAGGAAAATTAAAAGGAAATTCAAGCTGATATCAAACTTTAGCCCATGGACAGCATTCTAACAGCAACAGCTGCTAGAACAGGCAGGTAATATAGTAAAGGTGAAAAGGTTAAGAAGTCTTATGAACATAAAAAGCTTTGAATTACTGCTCATATAGACATGTTGTGTGACAAGGGACTGGACCCTACAAAGGGTGAGACAGAGTCACCTTGTGGAACACTTGCTGATTTCAGCGGCCCTGTGCATAACTCCCAGCATCAGAAACTCAGCCACTACTTGGGAGTATGGGGATAGACAAGAATCAAATCCACAAACAAGAAGCCAGCCACCACAATATTTCTGAGTTTGCAAAAATCTGTTATATCATATAATGAGCTGTGATTAAGCTGATCATTAGAAGCACTCAGCCTTTGTTAGCTGTTAGTTGGTACTCAGCTTAGTCTTTGAAGCTGAACAAGCCTGAGGACAAAGCCAACCGAGGACCAGGAAAATCTTCACTTCAACATCTGTCTACCTGGACAGCTACCTATGCTACCTTGTCTGCACCAGACTAGCATCATAGCACATGCCACAAAATTAATCCCATTGTATCAAGACTTGGACAATGGTGAAGACACATCTTCTGGAAAACTGCTTAGGGTTGTAAAAACATCAAGGGACTGAAAACCTGTTTTCTCTCTACAGCATTTCATCCTCTTCTGGTTGCAAACGTGAACTTTATTTCTAATCTGCATTTATTATCTTTTATCGTCTCTTCCACCTATGCATCTTTGTTGCAACCTCGTTCACTACATTAAGTTGGTTTAATTACCTCAATCAACTGCATTATAAGCATAGGTTCTTTCCTGCCTCTCAGAGTAAGCACGAGAAAAGTCTCGTGCATCTCAGCATGAAGGAACTGACAGGGCATAATTAACCTAAAAGACTTTAGAGCCAGTTTCCTTTCTTCTTATGCAGCTAGATGCTACAGGTTATTTAATAATAAGGACTAGGGTTTTCCTTTATTTTCTTTCACTAGGAAACAGCCAGCAAAGAGGAAATTTAAGTAAAAAACCTGGCAGAAAAGGAAAAATAAACATTTTTGCTTTTTGGAAAAAAACAAGACCATCACCAGCTATAAAATTCAAAGGTCATCTCAAGTTAGGAGCATAGGATTGAGCTATAAATCACAGAAAAAAATTCTGCTTGCATCTGCATCGTAGAATAATACATTTCATCCATTTGGGAGCACAAACTATCCCAGAATTCCCCCAGCCATTTTTCTCCCTGCTCTTCCTGGATTTACTACTATGAAACCAAAATATTTTTTGAGCAAAGTATGTCTTTCTAAGTTTATTTTAGTAGAAATAGGATGTGTGAAATAATTCTGGTCTATTTACCGTAAAGAGCTGCAGCTCAAGAAGACTGTTCAGTTTAGGGGATGGTATCTTAAAGAAACAGACCTACCAGAAAGATGCCAAGAATACAACAGAATTATTGCAGATCTAGAAAGCACAACCTCTGGAGAAAGATATAAAAAAATGATGTTTAAGATAAAGGACATAATAAATCTTGAGGTACATAAAAGGCACTTACAAAGAAGTGGACTGTTGTCTTCTTAAGATGGGTCTAAGTGCAGCCAGAAAGATTAAGATGGAATAATAGGATCAAGAACATTGAAGCACTGAAGATTTTCAAGGACAAGTTAGACAGACATTTGCCAGGATTTATCAAAGATGATCTGGATCTGGGGTAAAGGAAAATGGAAAAAACTGATCTTTTAAAGTACCGTCCAGTCCTATTTTCCTTTGATAAAATCTTTCCTACTGGGTCAATAAGATCTGGTTAGCCTGCATATCGTGATAGCCTTGTTAAAAAGCTAAAATCTTTGACTACTCATTTCTAAACACTAATTCATTTTTATTGTATGTGCACATTATTCTATGAAGAGACTTTATCATTACTGTGTTATGTGAACTCTTGATATATTTCAAATTTTGCAAATAAAGGGTTTCGATTTACAATAAAGATGCAACATTTATAATCCATAAGCATGAGAGACTGATTAATACAAAGGTATTAGAAAGAAAGAAAGATTTTCTGTTTATAAGGAAAGACTACAAGAGCAAACAAAAATGAGGAAGAAATTCATTTTATGACGTGAAAAATATTACAAGGAAATGTGGAGTCTGCAAATAAGAGGGGCACCATCTTGTTCATATAGATTTTACAGTATATTTCCAGTTAATCCTTTATTAACTAAGTACTTAAGAACATGCGTAAAATTAAGAGAGAACTCAAGTGTTAGTTGGCTGGTGACAAAAGACCACAGACAGTAACTGATGGGATGCTTTAGTGGCAGTGGTACTTTAGATGTCTACTAAAAGTGATGGACCACTTCAAGTCATTTCATGGGAAATGCCTGATAGACAAGATCTAATGATGTCACAGTTATGACAGGAAAATGCAACCACATAACAGATCAACAATAACTATGTATTTTAGCTCATTAAAGCAGAAATTATGTACAAACCACTGCCTTTCTCACTTGTGTGTACGGTGTTACACATGGTACTAATAGAAAACAAAACAGAAATAGCAGCGATAACAGGTGAAAACCAAGACTGCAACCAAGCAAAACAATATTAGCACTGAGATAAAGCTGCAAGGCCATGTTCTCCAAAGAATTACCATGACTTGGCTGTTGAATCTTTGGGATGTTCAGATCAGACTCATTAAATAGAATTAACTGTAAGGGCAATTGCTCAGCCTTTCAGGTTTTTTAGCAGATAGTTTTGATGCAGCCCAGAATATCTTAATTATTCTCAAGGAGTCTAGTTGCAGAAATGTAGAAAAATCAAAGTTCATACTATAAAATGCAGGCTAGGTAAATTATTAAAAGCAAACCATTCCTGTTCTGTCTAGAAAACAGTAAAGATCTTCCAGTCTTAATTCTCTGATTTCATTACCTCTTTTATGAATTCATTAATCACTTCTTGTAACCAACTTTACAAAGGAACAAGTGCAAATGCTTGAAGGCTTATCTGCTACATTTTACAGCTTGATGATGTTGGTGTATCTTATAAACAAACCTTTAGTTCTTCTAAGAAAACAAAATTGACTAAATATGTACACAATAGCCAGAAACATTGTACAGTTGCAGCATATTAGGCACTAATACTACTGAAACGCTGACCTAAGAAAAAAATCCATGTTATTCACATTGTTTTCCATGCTATCGAAGTAATAAGCATTTTCTCATTTGCAATATCAGATGTGATTCACTAATCTAGAAAATTAGATTTCTGAGAGAAAACAGATTACCTCTGCCAAGTACAAAAGTCTATCAGAATCACTCCCTACTTTATAATAAACTTTCTCTGTGCAAAGGCAACATAGAAGGAATCAATATGATTTTTTTAAAAAAATCTTATTATTATTCATTTATTCAAATAGGGCCCTTAGCCTTAATTAAAACAGAGCTGCAGAGACCCGAGGGAAACCCATATGTGTAAATCCTACAATTACTTATTTATTACTTTAATTAATTATTTATTATCAAGAGACCTTTTTTTTTAAAAAAAGCTTGCAAGTTTAATTAAAATTACAGTAGGCTCCGAGAATGAAAGATGCACACACAGAACGCTTCCATATATCAAACTGAAGTCAAAATCATTTCAGTGCATGCTAATGTATAAGCAATTGTATTTCTGTGGAAGTGCAAATAAAACCACGTACATCAATAAAGTGAAAAGTTATGGAGAATATGAAAGTGTACATAGCCAAGGTGGTGGAGATGGGAAATAAACAGCTCTCTAGCCTGATGATACCCCTCCTAAACAACTGCAGCAAGGGTTTTGTTACTAGACCAAAAACCTGACTGCACACATGACTGCAACATTGGCTTGGTCAAGTAGTCAGGTTCGATGATTAAGTTACTGCAACAGTTTGAGTGTCATTTGGGGGCTGGTGCCAATCTGACCTCAGATCTTGGCAAGGTGGTGGAGCCCACTCTCGCACAGTCTACATTAACTGAGTCTAGTTTAGGTTGTTTTTAAATTAACCTCCTACTAATGTATTTTCATTTTGGCATAGTCAAACCATGCTAGCAGTACTGCTCAGGAAAGTTTAATAAGCTAACAGATTAGTCCAGAAATATCCACAACTGTACGATAATTATAATTAAAAGGTGAAGCCAGATGTTCTTGGATATGCACAGATGCGTGATAATCAACCACTGCAAACTGTGTACAGACGTAAAGGCGCGTTGGCAGCTAAAGTCTTTTAAAAGCAGCTTTCCTTGGGATTAGGCTGTTACCAGACCAAGTAAGCAGCCGTGTTGTGCTAAAGTGCTCCATGAAAAGGAAGAGAAAGTGAAGTATACGTTTCAGTGTACCGTGTGCAGCTGTTCCTTTTCTGGTTTAACATTCAGTACAGCCACACTGGGGAAGTTGCTCGAAACCTTCATCTTTTCGTGTTTACCACTTAAAACATTCACTATCAATACCACTGCCTTCTGCAGGACTTTCTAGTTCTGTCTTGCTTCAAATTCACAAGGCCAAAGGTAAAAATGTTTACTCAGGCTCTGTATAGAAAAAACTCTCCATGAAAAGTTTGCCACAATAACTACAGCAGAGGTTACTCAAAGGTGAATCCCACAGCTTTGCTACACAGACATCACCAGATGCTAGTTAGAGGAAGCTTTTTATTTTCCCTTGTGTTTACAGTGGTTGAATACTAGAGGGGAAAAAAAGTAGTGACCTATTTATCTTGTATCTTCTTTGTAATAATTAATGTTATGAAATTGTGTCTGAATATTTATATATGCAAAGATATTGAAGCTTTTTCCATGTTAACAGAAGTAGCATAATGGCAAAGCATAGCCCAAGCTTGCTTAAATTGGCACCAAAACTGTAACATTTCTTTGTGCAAGGTGTGAAGACACACCAAGACATTGAAAAATAGATGATCCTGATGATGGCCAGCAAAGGGCATGCTCTGTATCAGGGTCTGGCTAGTACAGAACACTTACAGCTTACTGACATTACTGAAATGTTTGAACAAAACAAGATAAGAAATCCGCCCTGTTTAGTTGCAAGAATTTGATGAACATATGGAACATCCTGCTGGAGAGCAAGCAGGGTTTACACCCAGTCTCTGGTATGAATATTGCAAGTCTGCAACATGCCAAGAATTGATCATTTAAATTTATACTTCTGAGTATGCTGTATAACGCTCATAGTCACCTAGTTGTGTTCAATCAACCTCGTCTCCCAAGGAAAGATGTAGGGAGAAGGGTATTTTATTTTTTTTAATCACTGCTGCTGTTCTGTTGTTTGTGTGGGGAATTTGGTTGGGTTTGGTTTGGGGTTTTGTTTTGATTTTGTTGGGTTTTTTTTTTTTTTAGTTTGAGGGCTTGGGGGCTTTTCATGTTTAATTGCTATTCCATATGTACTTGATATTGAATAAGAACTACAAAAACCTGAACCTTAGTCTGAACGTTAAGCCAAGCACATGTTACACAAATCTCATACGCATTAAATGCAGAAGGTCCAGCAATTGAGTGTTGTCCCACTGAGGACAAGAAAAACGCAACACCCAGGGAAAATAAATAGACAAGGATAGAGGAATTTCTTCGGGGATACAGATGGCCAACACCTGCCGAGACCCCTGAGGAGAGCTGAAAGCATAACAAGGCTGGCAATGAGCAGTGTGGCTTGCTTTCTAAGGTCTAAGAAGATCAAATCTAGAAATAACTGGAAAAGCAATGACAGATTTGCTCAGACTGGAAATGCCTGTGAAAATGGGAAACACTTGCGTTTTGGCTCCTCCTGGGCTGCAAAACGGGATCAGTGGAGTACTCACCAGCTGACTTCAGTGAACTGGAGACTAAAAGCCACAGAAGTTTAGGTTCTGAGCAGTGTAAGCACATGAGACCTCCTGAAAGAGCAGCCTGGGAGAACTCTCCTGAATCCAGAGAGATGTCAGAAAAAGCACCTTTAAATGGCTCCAATGAGAAAAATATTTGGCACTGGTAAAGAATGACCGCAGCTGGGGGCATCTTCTTGGCATTCAAAGTACAGATAAATGAAACCAATAAGTAATTCAGACCCCCTCAGAATTCAGTTTGTGCTAGTATAGAAGGCAAGTGAATTTCTAAACAGTTTCCCTTTGACCTATATACCCAATGGTGGGATATACAGAGAAAATCGTTCTCAAAGATATCAGGTATGAACATATGAGTTCTGGTCTGCATTCATTAAGAGTAAGTTGAGGATTTATCCAAACTTCCTTTCACAGCTATATTTTAAAAAGCTGAGCAAAAGTGAGGTGCTAGAACACAAACTGAAACAACACCCACTATTAAATGTCTATGATGCAAGGCAGAATGCAAAGGGTAAAATATACATACTCATGAGTGAAATATCAAAGGAATATAGTCACTGCATTTCAAAAATCATACATGAACCTATTAAAATCAAACTGCTAGGATGGCCATTGCATATGTACACTTCAGCAAATCGAGCCTATTTTTAGATTATACACAGTGTTTCTGCTGTGGAGAGTTTTCTTAAAAAAACACCTGATAGAGGCAACTTTTAGTACACTGAAGAAACTTTTTAATAATTAGAGGTGAGAAATTGCACTGGCTCAAAAGAAAGAGTCAAAATGAGATAATGGCACTAATTTTACATTTTATCAGTTCTGTCTCCTGAGGTTCTACGTTATGATTTTTCTCCAATATGATGAGGATGAGCTAAAACTTGCTTTTTTCTTCTCAATGAAACCGATTTGGGCTCTGCAGTTTTGTCTCCTTGCTGTACTCTGTATCTCAAGACTGAATTGACTAATGCCTCCTCTCTAACAGCAAACTACATCGATCTTTCCTGGATTCTCTAATTGTCTGGTTGACATTTACTACCTTTGCTACAACAAAAGTAAAGTAGACAGTCAACAAAATCAGAGTATGGGGAAAACTTACAGATAGCACCGTGGCTGGTACCAGCGTATATTGGTATCTGTAAATCTGATGAATAAGATTGTGCTGAGACAAGAATAACTTGGAGTTACACTGTATCAAGCTACTTTCAGGTAGCTGTTCGCAATTCAAAGGTGCTGAATTTATTAAAAATGAGCCTTACCTGCCTCTCTGTCCATTAATATATGGATCTATGTTTAACCTGTCAATTGTAATTTATCTGGTGTTTTTTTTGATAAGTCAGACTATTGGTAAAATGGCAGCATTTGAAAGTAAGTTAAAAGAAGGTTAAAATTCACAAGTTGTATGTTTTCAAAATAGTATTTTAAGACTGCTCTCAGTCATCAAGGATACAGCTAGAATGATATCTACGAAGACCACAGAACTTGCTATCCCTGTCAGACCCACATCATCTTCAAATTACCTGCTTGTGCTGTACCACTCCGTAAATATATTATTTCAGTTGTAATAAAGGCCAAAGTTACACTGAGCTTTAACAGAAAAGACTGTGTCTGTAATACATTATTAGGCAGATCCCTTTCAAGGAGCCCATGACATTTCAACAGAAGTTGAGGACAAATTAGTTGTGGTCAACAAGGCTCTTGAACAGCAAGAAACACATCTGATAAGTAGCTTAAGATTCAACAACTACCTCAGTGAATTTCTGAGTATTACATGCTCCTCTTAAGATCCATTTCATCTTAAATAGAAACAGAAGCAAACCACAGAGATTAATAATCACATTTGCAATAAAAAAGGAAATGTCTTGATATTCCCAAATATCAAACCAGCCTTAAAAGGAATTTGTCTTAAGTACATTATTTATCTGTTGTCCTAAATTCTGATTTTTTATAGAACAGTGGAATGTCTTGTACCTGCTGAAAAGATTGGAGGTGAGGCATAGGAAAACTGCAGTATTCTGTGTACAATTCTGTTCTCAAATGCAGCACTCGGAAGCCTCCAGTTCCTGTCTCTAAAAAGAGAAAATAATTTCCATTCCCTCTTTATCTCAATTGAGAAGTCTTCTATGACAATGACAATTTTATGTCAAGATTAGGTAAATTGCTATGGAGAAACCATAATGGAGTTTGCATTTATTGATAGGGCATTTGAGTACAATAATACTTGGAAGGTTTACTTACCCTCCTTCTCCTTTAATATCAACACAGACACCAAGCATTCTGTAATCTTTTTATAGGAGGGGAATTCAAAGGAAACAATATTTTAGCCAACAGAGGTAAAAGCTCCAAAGCCCTTTATCTGACTTAATGGAATTTCTCTGTTCCTGTAGCAAAGAAACAGTGTCCTTCTTGTATCAGTAAGTACCTTACACTAGAATGATAGGTAGTTTATTTCAACTTTTATAAAAGCCTAGACCCTAAAGCCTTGCATCCTGCACTTTCTCCTTCTGACTAAAGGACAGGCTGTACTGATACACAAAGGTGACAAAGAAGTGAAAGAATTCCAAAAGAGAATAACATTAGAACATGAGGCTCAGTATCTGGGATGGAAACATTTCTTGAAAGAAACAAAAAGCAAAAAGAGCAAGATGACTGTAACATACAAATAAAGGAGAAGGAAGGTGGATTCTTATCTTAAGGATGCTCAGCTTGCAAAACATATACTGGCACATGGAACATATTGTCCAGCTTCAGAGAAGCACTAGCATCTAATATCAGAAGTTAGCTCAGGCTCTTCTTTATTGGATCCTTCCTGTTTTCTCTTTTTCTGCTTTACATTTAAGGTTTGTCTTGGGGATTCTGACACAGGTTTTAAACAATCACAGAAGGAATGCTTGACTCATTGTGCATAACAGGGACCTTGATTGTAATTCAGGTGGACTGCCTAGGCTATTTAGATTAAAACAATTTGTTGGAGTAGCAAACTTCAACTACATTTGACAGCAGATGAATGTCTGTTTGTATTACGGCCATCAAATTCACTGCCTGAAGGCTTGTAAGATGTTCCTCAAAAAGGAGATTTTCAGCTGTTGTCTAAAGCATCTGCATATGGCAGCATTTCCCCAAGAAGGCAGAGGACATGCAGGTCCATCATAGGACATAGGAATGTCACACGATATGAAGGGAATGAGTATGTTTCTCAAAAATGTGCCTGTAATTTCAGAAATTCCTGAGAAGTTTTGTAAACCTTTAAGAAATAGAATTTTATTGTGTCCCATGGGATGTCATCTAACAGAACAATAAAACACATGGAGATGAACTGAGAACACAACAGAGCTCTAATACACTACAGATTTTTCAATATAATTATGTTTCATGACATTAACTCTGCATCCTTTGTGAAGCAATTTTCTTGCAGGAATTTATTGGTTTGTTTTTCTGTTAAAAAACAAAAATATAACAGTTCTTAGAAAATGAGCTATTGGAAACTTAACAAAAGTTTGCTCTTACCTCACAGCTACACTTCCCTAGCAGACAAATAAGAGCAATAAGAGTGAAAGTGGTGAAAACAGGCGTGGAGTAGAAGAAACCAGAATCATAGAATTGTTAGGATTTGAAAGGACCTTAAGATCATCTAATTCCAACCCCCCTGCCTTGGGGAGAGATAACTCATACTAGACCATGCTGCCCAAGGCTCTATCCAACCTGGCCTTGAACATTATGTCATGCCCACCTACTTGGAATGGCTGACCATAGGAATCACTAAAAATGAGACTCTGCTCTTATGGGAGGTATCTGGGGCATGATGTTTGGAAAAGCTGAGCTGACAGCAGTTAATAAGGACTGACTACCTGTATTATTCAGAAAGTCTGCAGTGTTTAAAACTGTAAGACATTGCAGCTCAAGTCTGTCCAATGCAATTCTCTCAGCTCTGTTTTACACACCCTGACATTAGTTTTACTGTGACTAGTGCTCCCGCAGGGTTAGAGTTCTGTTAAGAGAAAGATCAAAGACAAATTTCTTCCTCCTGGTCATTGTAGCATTTATGTTCACTTCCAGTGACTTCTACCCTGCAAGTGCGCAGCGTCCTGTGAAGTACTGTGCTTGCATGCTGAATTCTGCGTAGATATGAACTTTGAGTTTACCTCTTCAGTAACACCTCTAAGGGACCCACTGTGAAATGGTAATTCCTAACCAAGAGAACACATAATTTTTCTTAATGTTTTCTATAAGTTCTTGCTTTAAAAAAGCAGCATTTCATGAGGCAAGAAACAATTTCAAAACCAATGTATGTTTCTTTTCAAGGAAAACATCATCCAGTTAAAAAATAATGTAAGGTTTTTTCATTATCCTTAAAGCAGGATAAACAAACCAGATAAATCTATATCATGAAAAGGTAAAAAAGAAGCACTGTCTTCCTGGGCTGCTGTAGAAAACTTATGCAATGAAAATGCTCTAGACTGTCTTATTCAAAGCTGCTGTAGTTTCATCATGCTGCTAGGGCTTGGCAAAGCAAAACAAACATACTGCAAAGGAAGCAGCAAATGTTTTAGTCCCATATTAAAGTCCTGCTACAGGACTAGAAAGTACAATCTTTTAAGGTCCCAGAATATCTCATGCTTCTGAAACTGTTTCTACTTCCACAGAGGGTCCCCCCACATCCCAATGTATAGCCCCAGAATTCCCATCTCACAGCCTCCCCACTCCTGTTGCAGTCTTCCTCGGAGCATCTCCTGATTTTTCCTACCTTTCAAGGACCCACTTCCCTTTCCAAATCATTCTGCTGCCAAACTGCTCACACAACAGCCTGCAATTCTCCCATGTCTCAAATATGTCTGCACCCTTGCCAAATCTCACTCCTCCATCTTTTCCCTTCTCACAGAAGAGCTGGTGCTTAATGTAACAGGTCGCTTTTCAGATGCCAGATTGACCTATTAAAACATATGGATGGGAAAATTAATTAGAGTGACCTAACATGGCTTGTTCTTCACAAATCCAGGTAGCTGCTATTCATCTGCATTGTCCTCTAGGTTTGTTCGTATGTTCACATTCTTATGTGTTGCTTCCATGATTATTTATTCCATAATTTATGCAGTGATTAAATAGAAGGATTTAGAATTCCCTAACTACTCTTTCTTTAAGGCACCTACTGTGCTCACCCTTCCTCTATCATCCCTGACCTCCCATCATTAACAGCTAATAGTTCTGTGATTGCTCTGCAAATTACCAGACCTGTGATTTTTCAGTCACACCATCCCACCACCTAAATGAGTAACTAGAAGCTCTGATAAACTGGAGGGCATAGGTGGCTTCTGGCATGAACAGCTAGGTTTAGCTAGCATTTAATTCTTTGTTAAGTAAATCCAGCTTGCAAGTCAATAGATGCAACAAGTTCAAGGATCAGGAAAATAATTAATTAGGTTCATAATAGAAGTTACTAAGCCAAAATAAAATCCGGATAGACTTGGAAGCAGAAGAATATGATCTTTCTCTGTTTCTTTCTTCAGGTGAGTGGAAGAACAAATCATTAGATTTAGAAAAGCTTCTTTTGCTACTCCTATTTTTATTGCAACAGGAAGATGGGAACCAACAAGAGTTCCAGACCCACATATTTAACTTACTACTCAGACAATACAAAACTATGCGGAAGCAACTGGCACAGACAAGGTACATTACTGCTCCAAAGGACAAAGTACTCAGTTCTTAGGTTTGGTAATTCATGATGTAGTGCATTGCCTACACCGACCTGCGAGTCTTCACCTGAAACAGACTAACTCACATTTCCAAAGAAATCTTTCTCTCACAGCCCTTCCCAGGATAACAGGGTGGCACTTTTAGCATTCCAGCAAATCTCTAGCAATAACAAACTGTCAACTGGTAACTGGGTAAGATCTCACAGAAAGTTGGGAATAAGAGCAAAGCTAAACTTTCAGGCTAAACACATAACAGTGATAGCTCTTGGTATTAATTAATTACTGTGCTAGACTGATTCTGGGCACAAGCTCACACACACTTAGTATTTTATTGTTGTGCTACTAGCCTCTTGTATTTACCTTGTTTGTAGCAAACCTAAAGATGTAGCCTCATTGCAAGTAGACAGTTTCAGTCTTTTTTCCTATCAACCACACCTGGATTCTTACTAATAACAACTATTTTTATAGCTGCCATTTGGTTGTATATGTATGTAATTTTGTTCTATCTTCTGATTTTTTTTATTCTTAAGCTAATGCTGGCCAAGATAAGGCACTTGCTTAATATTTCAAGCTGAACTTAAGCAGGGCAAAGATTAGAGTATGAAAGGAATTTTTCTGATGCACATTTTAATATAATAACTGGTAGTTAAATAAGGCAGTGCATCACAGATCATGATTAGTCAGCAGTATTCAGCCTCATTCATTGTTGTATGCAGTAGTTTAGAGAATATTTTAATTATAGAATCATACAATAGTTAGGGTTGGAAAGGACCATAAGATCATCAAAGTTCCAACCCCCTTGCAAATGTCTTCTCAAAAAGAAAATATTTCCAGTGTAGTCCGCAGTGCCCTGCTCCTCACCGGAAAAGCATGCAGGTAAACGACAGCCGAATCAAATACCTCACGCAAACATTAAAAATATCTTTCCTTTGTACATAGGATACAGCTGAATGTTCAGGATGTTAGTCCTGCTCCAAGACACAGTTCCATCTGCATCATTGTCTTCACAAACTAAAACATTTAAATCCATTCCCCTTATTTTGCCCCTCTACTCTGCTCTCATGAGATTCTACTTGGAGTACTGTGTACAGCTCTGGTGTCCTCAACATAAAAAGAACATGGAGCTCTTGGAACAAGTCCAGAGGAGGGCCACAAGGATGATCAGGGGGCTGGAGCACCCCCCGTATGAAGACAGGCTGAGAAAGTTGGGGCTGTTTAGCCTGGAGAAGAGAAGCTGTGTGGAGACCTCATAGCAGCCTTCCAGTACCTGCAGGGGGCCTATAAGGATGCAGGGGAGGGACTCTTCATAAGGGACTGTAGTGATAGGACAAGGGGTAACGGGTTTAAACTAAAACAGCGGAAGTTCAGGTTACATGTAAGGAAGTTCTCTACTGTGAGGGTGGTGAGACACTGGAACAGGTTGCCCAAAGAAGTGGTAAATGCCCCATCCCTGGCAGTGTTCAAGGCCAGGTTGGACAGAGCCTTGGGTGACATGGTCTAGTGAAAGGCATCCTGGCCCGTGGCAGGGGGGTTGGAACTAGGTGATCTTAAGGTCCTTTCCAATCCAAACTATTCTATGATTTTATTACTTCCTGTGAAGATATTATAATGGCTTTTGTCCTGAATCTATTCTTAAAAATAGATTCTGTGATACCATTTTTCTGATTATAAGGGAGAGAGTGAGAGGTTGCAGTTTTAATGAATAATCTTTCTTAGATATAGAAAAAAAAGTGTACCGAGAAAAAAAGTTCTTCCAAAGCAAATTAGTTGCATAGAAAGAAGAAAAGAAAGGAAGATGGGTTAGGGGAAGATTTTGCAAAAATTCTGAGAATTACTTCTTCAAAGTTAACTGCAAAGGGACCAATCTGCTACCAAATGAAATCACCTCCTCTTTATTCACAATATATTCTAATATATTCTAATTTAACCTGACCTAGTATGCCTGGCTATATATGTTTTGTTGGAAATGATTCTGCTAAATTTTCTGCCCACTCACCTTTTTCTAACACAGATGAATGGAGAATTTGAGAACAGTAGCCACTTAATACAGAAATAGCAGCTGGATGGCAATAATGGCAATGTTATAACATGGGTAGTAACTCAAGGTACATTACGTTCATGCTCTCTACGCTGTTCTGAACAATAGATGCATTAAGGAAATATGATCTTATAATTTTAGAACATACATCAGATCAAAGGGTGAATTTAACCTATCTCAGGTACATGATTAAGGTTTGAAATTATGGTAAGTAATGATCTAAGTCTACAGCTTTGAAATCAAAGTCCACAGAATGCTAACAAAGAACTGATTTGGAACATTTTAACTATTTCCTAGGGAAAAACACAGGTTTATCAAAACCAGAAGAAAAACTTTGGGTAAAAACTGATTTAGCTAAAAAAGTATTTATAGATGGAGGGAAAAGGGAATGCATCCAAACAGCCCCAAATGAATCACAGCCTTTTTGCTCCATTCTTTCCACTTTCTCTGTATTCATAAAGAATATATTAAGAAGCATAAAACAAAGTATTCAGTTCCAGATCTAAAATGCAATACTTATTTTTCACAGATTTCTATCTCTCCACTGGGATTCAGGATTAATTCTGAACAGGACTAAAACAACATTCAAAGTCCTTCACATGATAGGATTTCTCACTTTGAACAGAGTTTTCTAGCAAAGTACATTGCTGAGAGCTGATGGTAAAACTCTGGAGTCCTTAAAATTGTAGCCTACTCATACACTATAGGATAGCATAATCACTGAAATAGCAGCTAGGGAGGGGACTCAGTAAGATGACATTCTTTTCACCTGGAAAGAATTAGGAAGAAATTAACAGGTTGCTAGGAACACCATTGAGCTTTGGCTTCACTGCAGATCTCCTAAGTGCAGCATTTGGTAAAGATTCAGGTAAATATTCGGCTTTTTCAGACATATCCTCAATCCAAGTCTTTTTGAGGGTAAATTTAAATTAGACATTAGGAAAACATTCTTTATTGTTCTCTAGTTGCAGAGAGAAGCTGTGGCTGCCCCATCCTTGGCAGTGTTCAAGACCAGGCTAGACAGGACTTTGAGCAAGATAGTTTAGTGGAAGGTATCTCTGCCCTTGGAATCAGCTTGGAACTAGATGAACTTAAAGCTCTCTTCCAAACCAAACCATTCAATGACTTTATAAAGACAAAACCTAGAAGTGACATCCTACAGGACAGCAACTACCATGGCTGCGTAAACTAATGACCTTACAAGCACTGAGGATCTGAGTATTGTGACTGTGATTCATGATCTGTTATAAAATTAAGCCATAGATGGATTTAGCCATTTAAGTGATATACCAATAGGTATCATGAATTGTAATTCTCAGCTGAAGTTATTAATAGAAACTCGATCTGGTAACAATTTATATTAACTGCTGGGCATCAATGCACCCTAAAAACGTACAGACTCTGTTCAGTTGCTGTAAAAGCTTTCCCCAGTTACTCATTGGTTGTTGCCCACTGCTTATAAATGAACTGAAAGTTACCTTCCCAATATTGTGACTTCTTTCCTTTTTAGCAAAAAGAAATTAAAGACAATGACAGAGGTAATTTCAACCTAGCTCAAGATGTGCATTATCACTTTAATAGATTTGTACCCAAGACCTAATAAGATTACTAGTTTTATTTTGTTTTTTTAAAGGTTCTATTTTAAGAATAGTACCTAATCACAGAGAAAATGGCAGTATTCGGCCACTACCTGGATCATCTAAATGTTCTATTGTTATTACATCTAAGTGCAAACTCAAAAGTATTTGTAGATGTACTGTTGAAAACCATAAATAATTTAAAAATCTACTCTGAAATGCTTCTGGTTTAGATTTTTCATATGATAAATGACAAATTTGTATTTCTACATGCTAAATGTACTGTGTTATAAACCATGAGTAGTTTGAGAATGGCTTTCGAATCCTTTAAGTTCCTAGTTCTCTGGACTTACAGCCCTCGAAACTCCTCATGATTCCTCCCTCACCTCAATCACATGGCTCTGTTTTCTGGAAGTGGCTGCACTCAGCTAATACTCATTACTATGGGATACACAGTGTCATTCATTATTATTGAGAAGACCCACTTTTTTCTGAAGTAGAAATTACTACAATGCATTTTATTCTTACTGAGAAACTATAAATACTTACTGGGCAAAGTATGTTGTAGAGTTTTAGAAAAGATTATTGTCCAGTGTTGGTATTTTCAACACACAGTATGTTTCTACATAAGATTTTTAGTCTTTTGACGCATTTGAGGACTTATTATGGAAAGATTTAAATATTTTTTGTTGGAGTGGATCTGTAGAACATTTGGTGCTTGTCACTTCTAGAAAAATAAAAACAATTCCTGACCTAAAAATTTATCATTGCAGTAATTTCAGACTCATCAGTTCATAGAAAAATACCCTAATTCTGATGAATGTTTTAAGGATCATCATTGAATACTTGAATTGAACAACTCAGATGGATTGTTATGTTACAATGTAATGGTTTCATCACTGGGTGTTATGGCATGGTTCGAAGTTCTTCCTTTTGAGGCAGTACAATAATGAGGACACATCACAAAGCCGTTTCATGGTTTTGTTTTACTGGGTATGAAGATGAACACAGCAGTTCAAAATTCCCTTTCCAGTGTTAAGTCAAATATGCAAAGTCCTGGCCAGACACTCCTATTTTCAAGAAAATAAAGTGCAGAGGAACAGGGTATAATGTAGTAAGAGAAAGGACTACTACCATAACTTGACTTCATCTTTCTTCCAAGGGAAGCCCATTATTTCTGATTAATCTGACTTTTCAAAATGACATCTTGCCTTCTTTAAGGCCCTGAAGTGATAAAAAACTTACCATACTTATAAGTTGCCCTAGCAACCATTTGCACTTTATTTCTAGATTAAGTGTATCTTCAAATTCCAGCCACTAAATTATTTTACATCTTTACCTCATTCTATCATACATCTTCTTTCTATATAGTTTTTTTTAGAGATTGTTAAAGTCATCTCTTAATTCTCTTCCAAATAACCCAAAGACCTCAAGCTTTTTCATCTCTCATTTATAAGGTGCTTTTTCCACATCTAAAATCACTGGCATCACTGAAGCTGTCCGAACTCGCTGGACTTTTAGAAGAACTTTCCTCCACTTTGACACTGCTTTTCTCATAAATGCCATATACGGAAAAAAGAACATCTATTATGCTATATGCAAAGAAAATAACATCAATTTGCTTCAAATTAAGATCCTTTTTCTCAATAACCCTCAATGATGCTCTGACGAGCTTCAGAAAGTTATAAGGATATATGGAAAAAAAGAGAAGTTACAGAAACGATCGGGGATTAGACAGAAGTGAGAAGCTGCTGTGAAAGCCAGAAGACATCTGCAAGCTAGCGCGTGTGGACCACTTAGCAGTGGGGATGTAATTCCCATGGCAGAAGCACAGAGTACAGCTGGGCAGTGGAGCACTTCCATACTAGTAGCTCTCCCAAAAAGAATGCTTAGATGGGGAAAAGGAAACAGAAGATGTTTGTACAGGGCAGAAGCCTAGATGGAATGTTATGTCCAGTATCTAAGACCCCACAATTATAAAACATTAGAAGCATAAGATCCTGAGCATGTAAAATTGTTTTCTTCCAGAAAAATATACCCATCCATTACTATAGAGCTGACAGGAAAAAAGTTGGACTACCAAGGAATTGCTTTTCTGGCAGCTAGAGAAATACAAAGGAGCATGGGGATAAAATGTAAGAAATACACTAACACAAGAATGATAAATAGTTCTAATAGACAAATGTACAGAGCAGTGACTGGAAAGAAAGACAGGAGAAGATGAATACACACACATCCATGTATCAGTGGACTTCTCATAGTACTTGTGCACATTTGGAGTGAACATAAAAGCTTGACACATATAGAATTAGAATCCCTCAAGAAAATATATTAACTGGGAAACATTCACTCAGCTTCTAAAGATATAGCGCTTCCTGTAGAAAAGAATATTGAAGTTGGCCTTAAGCATGATATAAAATGAAATGTTTAAGAGGACTTTAGGAAGAAATAGCAATATCAGGTGATGGCAGCAAAGCTCTTAATCCCCCTTTACCAACACAACAAGGTCCTGGAGTCTTTTCACTTTGATCATCAGTGAGACCCTTATTCTGTTTTCCAGATGTATTTCACTCAAGGTCCAAACAAGAAAGTCTTACAGACTTTGTGTCCTGATTGTGGCATTTCAGGACCAAGATGCAGCAGGCAATTCAAAAGAAAAGGTCATTTTGTTAATAAGTGGCCAGGGAATCCCTTTAAGCAAATGTCCTGTCTGGTTCTGCAATTTGAAGAACAGAGTCTTTTCCAGATGTTATTTAATCTCCTGTAGCTGTGTTGAATCAGCAAAGCTTAGATGTGGCAAGCAAGTCTTGCCTATTGTCTTAGTTCATCTATGGTAACTTCCAGTCTGCAAGTACTGTAAGACCTCAAAGCTGACAAGGAGGAAAAAATTACTGGTTACTAGGTGAGAGACCTTACATCCAGAAGTAACACCATGTTAAAAGAAATGAGTGAAATAGTAGGCGAATATTATGCTATGAAAAAGTCTGTAGGCTTGGGATGTTGCTTTCTGTCTAAGGTGGCAGCTAAATTTTCTCTTGATTGCGAAGCCATGAGAACATTAGTTACAAACAAAGGAAGTGTTAACAGCCATTACTCTGAGAAAGTGTAAAGGACTTGCCAAAAATGAGACTTAGAAGATTTGTGATCAAGGGAACTATCTGCTTTTTTTAATGTCTAATGTGTCCAGGAAAATATTTTTGAGCAAAGAAACCTAAACAAAAAAAAAAAAAACAAACAACACAAAACTCTCAATCCCAACAAGATTGCATCAACAACATTCCTGATCTGCATCTATGCAGACTTCTCATGCAAGCAGCAGAATGACAGACATCTACAAACTCACAAAAACCAACTGCACTGGGGCAGTCCCATGCAGAAGGGATGCTGGTCACTCTCTATTGCTCACCAGCCTAGTTCGGTGAACTGGCCATGGGCTGGTTCATACCTGTGCTGGACAGCGCAATCTTGCTCTGACAACATCCACGTGTATCAAGTAGCTTTGGTTATATCCAGCAATGAGTAGAACTGCTAGCAAGAGTTCCATGTAATGACATAGTTTTATAGTGGATGCATACGATCAGAACTGCATGCGATCACATCACATTTCTCTATTCTTGGGCTTTTACCTTATGGGCTTGGGATGCTGAACAAAATGCCCTGTTTTATTAAACTATCATGTGCATAAATAAGTAAATATTTTTTTAAACCAATTTCAATAATTTTTTAATATATCTCAATATTTTTTCAGTAGTGCTTGTTTGTGGCAGAGGAAAGTGCTACGTGCCCAACAAACTGAAAAGTCATAAAGGCAACAAAAAATATTCTTAAGCAGGTAGTTTGGCAGAGAGATTTCTATGGGCACAAAATTCCTCATCAGTTTATTGTGTACCTTGCCAAATCAGTTTTGCCAATAAAACATTTCATTTCCTGAAGCTACAAGATGCATTCGCTTTCACCACAGCATGTATCCTGGTTTTCGTATGCCGCTTTATCAAAAGTAATGCGTAGGCTTGCCCTGCTGCAAAGGAAACAAAGGATATGAAAAGTAAAGCACCTGGATGTGAAGAAAAGTAGGAGAGGTAGAGAAGGTGACAAGGTTCAAATCCTTGAAAATAAAAAGAGCACAAAACCAAGATGTTTCCAAGGCACAGAAAGGAGTGGCCTGTTTTTTATGCTGGGTGAGGACATTGCTTCTTCCTGAGAAATCAAGACTGACCGTCTGCTCACTTGCTTAGGCCAGAGAGGTGGGTGCTGGACAGGAGCTGCGTCACTGTCCAGGGTCCAGGAGCAATGCCATCAGCCATTATCACCAGAAGTACCTGTTTGGCTACTTGTTTGGATCATTTGATGTTAAAACAGTTAAAAGAAAACACTTCTTAATCATCCAAATTCTGAGGATTTTAGAACCTCTTCTCTCTCCTACCCAAAACACTGCCTACTTTTTACTGGGCAGAAGGAAGAGGGCAACCTAGTCATAGCTGCTTCTTCCTACCTGCCACAGCCCACACTGCTCCATCAACTTAAGGTTAAGAAACAAGGAAAAGAAATGGGGAAGGTTTTACTACTTTCTATTAAAATACTTATCTCTTGCTGTGCCATAAATAAATGAGCTCATTTTGAAATTACTCACCATGGCAGAGTATGAGCAAAAAAGGCACGTGAAAGCTTTGAAAGTCAGTAAACAAATGAGCAAAGCTGGACTCAGCTGGAGGTATGAACACAAACCGCTCTTTGCAGTCATCTGGGCAAACAGTACCTGCAGATTAGGAACCCCTACTTTCATGAAAATGTTTTGAAATTCTCACTTTAAACATGAGCCCGAAACAAAACTCTGTGTTCCATCACCTCAGAGAAGATAATACCTTAGTCTGCAGCGCTATGTGAGAGCACTGTAGGAGCTCTACCTGACCCCAGCAAGAAACAGGCTGGTGATCAGCAGATGTAAGCTGGCAAGAGAAACCTGGTAACGTCTATTCAGGCAAGCAATTTGTGATCATTGCAAGGAGCAGATCAGTAGGTTTGAAGCCATACAGAAATGTCAGCCCTCTGTGTTTTCGGAGAACAAGGGGTAATTTAATGCACAAATAAATGGTAATTTATAGATCTTTTCTTATTTCAGGCAGTGAAAATCAGTTTGTGTTGTTGTTTGTCAGTGTATAAGTTCTTGGTCAGAAATAATTCTTTAAAAAGATGAAGGATTTCACAGCAACCCAGTGAGAGTGATGTTGGAGTCATTTTGTAGCAGTGAGAAATGGTGTTTACAATTCAGACTTCAGGGAAAGAGCAGCAGCATTAACCCATTGCCGTATGAAATGCAGCCTTGCAAAATAATTCTTGAAAGTTCCGCCTTGATAGGTGTGAAAAGGGGCAGGGGAAAGCATCCCACATGTCTCTGCTAAAAGGTACTTGGAAATTGCTGACCTGTCTCAGGACAGTTTCCTGCTGGAGTTCTGCTCAGATCCAACCAAATTCAGAGAATAAAATTACAAGGAAAATAAGAAAAATAAATAGAAAAGGAGAAAAACATCAGCAGTGAACAGTAAGGCCAATGTAGCAGTATACTTCTTGCTACACTAAGCATGTTAAAAGCTGAAATAAACCTCATTGGCCTTCATTGACTTCAATGGGGTTTTCATCAGCTCCTTATTGCAAATGTGGTTTTAAATGACAAGGAAATCATAGCAGCAGTGACATTATATAATTGTGTTTAGAGATAGCATACGGCTTGTAAGCATCTTGCATGGCTTTTTGTAAATATCTGATTGAATTAAGAACCTGAATAAGCTTGGACTGTATCTGTAAATTATAAATATTCTGCCAGAGAAGCTGACAGTGATAATAGGACCCTGACAACAAGAAAATTGAGGCCGTATTAGATGCTACTCACAGGCAGTCTTTTATTGTGGATCGGGGGTATAAAATCAGTATGGGTTCACTGATATCTGGAAAATAAAGATGATTAACACCAGCTGATGACTTTGCTCCTGTGATAAGTATTCATACTGGTCACTCATGATCTCATATTTCTTCCAACAACCCATCAGCATCAAAATTACACTGTTATAGGGGGGCATTAATTAAACAAGAAGTCCTAAAAGTCTTCCTCAAGGATAGAGCAGGAATATGTCCACCTGGCTTTTTCTGACCTTTTGTTATGCCTTTTTTCATGCCTTTTTTCATTTGTGTTTTGTACAAATGTAGAGTGGTAAAAATGACTCCTGACAGACAATTCAAAAGGGCCTGAAAGCCAGGACCTTGGCTCACATAACTGCACTGAAGTTAACTACATTACACTGGCAGACATGACAGAGGGATCTGCTGCAATGCTTATTGTCAAAACCACTTGCAGAAAAGGTATGTCAGCTTCTCAAAATAATACAATGAAGAAGGAAAATGAAAACAGAATAATTAATAAGTCATAATATGAACTCTATTTGATCTTGCAATCATGCAGGAATTGTAAGATCATTACGTCCAGTTCATTAATTTGGGAAAGGTAATGTATTCAGTGTTCAGGCTGACTCAAGACAGATTTTGTTTGCTTTGATTCTGATGGCTTTAATTTTACTAGATAAGGTACTTGAGTACAAATGCAAGATAACACAAAGTCTAACTCCTTACTATTGTAGGCATCAGCCCTATCATATAACTGCATTCATATATTTTCTAAACTGTGTATCAAATCATAATGTTCCTTAAGACCTGTTGTTTCTGATAAGAAGTTGACCCTCATATCACTTCCAGGATGATTGCAATTCTCAACTGTCAGTTTATTCCTGATCCATTTACAGTCAATTGTTCCAGCCTCTCTATGCCTTAATTTACTTCCCTCTTGTTTGCCCCAAAGAATACTCATATCCTTTCTCAGACTTCATTTTGTCAGAGCAGACATTAAGTGCCATCAGTCTTTTTGTGTATGATATGTTCTTCATTTGCCTGATTCATCCTCGCAGCCCTCTTTGCATTTGCTCTGACATATTGGTGGCTCCCAGTCAAATGATGTTCAATGAGCACACCAAGGTTTTCCCTCCGGCTGTCATCTCCACTTGATGCCACCTGAACTAGTAGCAAAAGTTCTGGTCATAAATCTCTCTGTGCATGACCCTGTGCTTTGCTCTATTAAATTTCATCTCATTTCTATTACTTCAGTCCTCAAGGTCATCCAATTCTTCTAGAATTGTATTTCAGTCTTCCTCTGTATTGACAATGCCTCCAACTTTGTGAGGTCAACAAATTTATTTAAAATGCTTCTACACTTTGTGCCAAGTTTATTAAAGGAAGTATTAAGCAAGGCCTGTGCTTGAGGAATTCAATAGTAATCTCACTACAGTCCAATAGCTTCCTTTCCAGATTAACCCTCTTTCAGCCATGACTGATCTCTGTCTTTTACAGTTTTAATAACTATCTTTGTGCCATTGTCTCAAACGCTTTACTGAAGTACAGGGAATTAGACCCAAGGAACTTCCGATATCTAAAGTTTAACTTAAAAAAAGTTGGCTTAATTTCTTATACTTACTTTTTGTAAACCTTTACTGCTTTTGCTCACTGGCTTTTAATCTTTAAAAATTGTTCTGCTGTGTTTCATGCAAGAACACTCTTTTTTTTGTTGTTTCTTTTAAAATGAGGGACCCACCTCTACATCTACAGTAGTGTAGTGGAGGCCTCATTTTGCAGTTACTTGGTGGACAGCACTTTTTTTCTTTCTTTCCTTTTACTGATTAATTTCTGTAGTGCCTTGCCAGTACAGTGAGGTCCAGAATTTACAAGTCAAAAATCCCCAAACAGACCCTACAAACAAATCATCAGGCAGCACAGAGACAAAGAAATGCGCTTACATTGCTGGAACATAAACTCATTTCTTTCATCTCTGGCTTGCTACATTGCCTCTTCAGGCTTTTTTCCTAGCTTAGAAGAAATGGGAGGAGAGAAGAGCTGGAAGAGCGGAGAAATATTTTACCCTCCATGATATGATAAGTGTGAATACATAAAGACTAGACAAAACCTAGCTCAGTACTAGATATAAGTTGGCACAGGCCACGATTTCCCCAAACTTCCAAATAACCAATGATGACAGAGATGCAGTACAGTGAAAAATGAGGTATTACCATTCACTTCAGGAAACGGAATGCAAGTCTGTAATGGACACAACTATACAGATGAACTTTCATTGTTTCCTATGAACTCATATAATTTTACCTGCCTGAAAAACAGCTATGCACTTTCCCAATGGATTTATACATAATGCAATTTAACAGGGCAAAAGGTTTTCTCATTGATTCTTTCAGATCTGCCCAACTGTTCTCACAAAGGTGAAAAATAAGTATGTTGGGGCATTAAAAGCATCAAGCAAAATAACACACTATTTTCTGAAGTAGAGAATATACTCTCTGCATGCTAACAGTGCTCAATTTCTTTGCTGTCGAGGTTATTTCAATGTTGTATTTATATGGCAACCCCTGAAGATGCTCTTCCTGCCAGAGAAAGTTAGTCCTGTGCTTAGAATAATAATTTCTTAATAATGCTGAAACAGTGCAGGAAACTAATATCTTTGATAGGTAAGAACTAAATACAAATTACACGAGCAAAATAGGGTGAAAATGAGCCAGTTACTTTATGATCCCATCCAGCTGACACAACTTTGCACTGTCAAGTAAAAAAATACAGATTGAAAGCCATTCATCTTCAAAATTTTGATAATTCTTGATATGAGCCATGCAACTGTTGTGGAAAGCTCCTTTAATGACTGAACCCTTCCCCAAAATATCTTTTGCATTAGTTGCTCTCTAGGCTCACAGTACCAACATGTCTCTGAAAACATCCTGACTTTCCCTACAACCCAACACAGCTGCATAACAGGAATGTTGCACAGGTCACCCAAAGACATCTTAATGCTTTATTGTTTAGATGCTAAGATGTCTACAACATGGGTGGTCATCTTAACATGCTTGTGTTATTGATGGAGCCTTTACTAGTTCTTCCAGTTACAGTGCCACAGTGAGGAATACTGATGGGGAAGACTTAGCTATTATTCATTAGAGTTGCTGAAAACAAACAGAAAGCTAAACTAAGTATTCAGAATTTGGCCAGAAATATAAGATGGCAGAAATTGCTGTGATGCATCCCCTAGTCCACACATATTTTGTAGACTTGATTCCCAAGAGTAATTCACAGTCATACAAACACTCTTTATCGACTTTAAGAAGAATAAGTCTGTGCTACAATTGACTCGTAAACTGAGAAATTCTGCATGCTCTCATGGTTCTGGATCATTCATTGTAGAAATGGCTCATTCATCTATATCGCTTTTCAGGTTTAGGACAAAAATTATTAATAGTATTGCATTTTAAACAGGATATATAATTTCTCTCCAGACTTATTCTCAGTGATTCAGCATTTCTGATTTTAATATTCATTTAAATTAGTTTTAATTGTCTTGTGGTCTTAATGGTTGGGTAACTACTGGACTGTCTGAGGCAATTCAGACTCCATCCTCCAAATACCCTACATAGGCTGGAAGGACCGTGCCTTGGGCTAAAAATCATTGCCTTACTATGTTCAGGAGTAGCCTCAGAGCCTGATATTTGCCACTCGCTCATATGGCTTCAAGGCAACTTTGCTATTAAGACCATGCTGAAGGTAAACCCACCCGTACTCTCAAACTTTATCCCTGATCACACTCACAAGAGGCCTAACCTAACACTAGTACTCCATGCCTGTCATGGTTGCTTCCATCCAGCCCTTCTGTCCCTAGGCCAGTGTCACACAAGCAACTGCAGGAAACATTCTTAGTGAGTCCTTATGTCTCTTTTCTCAAGAATGGCTAAGGCAGGAGACAGGCTGGGTTTCAGCTATTTGGAGGATGTCCTTCAACAAGCCTCAATTTAAACCCAATAAATACAGAATACAGCAAAGACAGTAACAATACAATACAAGCAACTGAAATGTAAAACAGCTAGTAGAGCAGCGCCCTGGAAAGAATTTACTATCTCCAGCTGTCTGCTTTGCCAATCTTGACAAGGAACACCAGCTTTGATAGGGGAGGGTGTCTAGGTGCTCTGTGTTACTATAACATGAAGCAGAAGGCACACCTGGCACACGACTGGTTTATGCAATTCCAGTGGTAACTGCACAGCAAGTCTAATTCCTGTAAGGTTATTGTAATTAATCTAATGATTTTACAGCACATCTGATTTTGACAAGAATGATTGTAAGTGTTGCAGTAATGTGGCAGATCAATGTTGAGCTTCATGATCAAGAAAGAAAACTTACAGGTTTTGTGATGAGATAGGAAGAAAAGAGGTACTGTCATCTGACATCATTGTCAGATTGCTACTGGTGGCAAAACTTGCTGGCAATATTCCCCCTCATCATCCTAGTCACACTGCTGATATGGTGAAATGGGAGCCATATTAGGAAACCAATCTGTCTGAAAAATTGTCCAGGGAGGGGAGAAGTGAATGAGGTTGAATGTTCATCAACAGCAAACAGGAAAAGAAGGAAACAGCTTCAGCTGCAACTACCATACAAGGTACGTTCCCATGGCTGTATCCTCAAAGAGATCCAGTGCAGGGAAGAGACAGGAACCCATCTGAATGTCTCAGCATGATTAGTCCAGAGCTGCCAGGGAAATTAAAAAGCCTTGATGAAATAATTTGCACATTTTTTTTTCTTCTTCACAGTGAAGGAGAACATCAAAGTTTGTAAATTGAAGACAAGACTGGTATGAAAATCCAGAGGCACAGATTTAGCACACAGAGGTCTAGAGTGTCAGATGTAGTTTCTAAAACATTAATGAATTTGCCCTTTCTTCATCACCTCTTTTACACCTGCTTTTACCTCCTGTTCTCACATTTCAGATGCAACTTTGAGATTCCTTTCAGCACAACAGAAATGAAAGAGCAAAGTTGTGCCCCAGACAGCAGAGCCAGGAAAAACATGTTCTCCTCAAGGACGTTAACATAGATATTGGCAGGTGTCACATTTCTAGTTTATAAAGTCATTATCATACATTTATATTGTGAGATCCTCTGAAGTAATTGCCTGAAATCAAGACCCATTCTATAAGCATTTTAAAGTAAGAAATAAGCCATTACACTTAAGGTATAAAATCTCCCAAATCTAAACGGGTAGAGGATGCAAAGCAAAGGAAAATGTAAAGGAAGTTGTAAGGTTTTACTAAACTTCAGTACCAGAACTGGAAACATAAATCAGACATCTGAATGCCAGTGCAATATACTACTCGCTACTGGAAAAACCACAAGCAGTTCACACAAGCACTGGGTCATACTCATGGAAACAGTTTAAGTATATTAAAGTTGATATTTAAAGGGCAGTATTTGTCGCGGTAGATAACAATTTCTCACCTACCATATGAGAAACTGGAACATAATGATATTGAAAGTGTGTGAAAGGTTGTGCGAAAGCAGTATTGAGAAAACATAGATGTCAGGGTTTCCAGTGTTTCCAGTCCTCTCCTATCTTGTGAACTGAAAATGCTTCAGGTAGAAAAGTTTAATTCATGTCTATTCACTTTATGTTTTCATCCTTTAGATATAACTATTTCTTCTTCTAATTTCGATTTCCTCCTCCCTCCCCAATTATTTTTTATGCTAATACAATTGTACCATTTCCTAAATTATTCTGAAGTACCTCACAGGTTTTATTACCTCTTCCATTTTAGTATGTTTCTTTTTAGTTAAACTGATAGCTTATTTTAAGCTTTCAGCAAACGTTTTCCATTCCAACATACAAATTTCAGGTTGATATCATGTTGTGCTTGCATATGGTAAGTACAATTGCTGCTACCCCTGCAGCTAATAGTAAGTTAGGTCAATGATGAGACTTTAACCTTTGGAAAAAATCCAACTCAAAGTCAACCTATATGAGCACAAGAGCATCGGGTGTTTGTTATGCATTACTTTTAAGAACATTAAGCAAACACCTCTGAGTAATATGACCTGTGGTAATACAGATTTTCTTTCTAACCAAAGACCAATATATATGGAAGCTTCTTTGGTTGTATAAAAAGTAACAAATGTTCTTCAAATATTTAACTGCAGTCCTGAAAGATCTGTAATCAATAAGGATCTAAGTTTCTGCAAAACCGGGTTATTTCTGATGCAAAACCATATGATGGTCCCTAAAGCATCAGCCTACCTCCTGATAAACCCACAAATATATATATACACACACATATATATAAGTTCTTCATATGTCTCTGTGTTTAAATTTATCAAATGTGCATGCCTGGATACCAGATTATACACTGTATACATGAAGTTGAATACATTATCAGAAGATCTCCTCTAACACGCACATGCCAGCAATAACTAGTCTGTAAACCAGCCCTCTTTTTCGCATTCACTCTATATCCTTAGCCTTACTCTCACTGCCATACTGTATTCATCTCCTGTCACATTTTATCAAGGAGTAGTAAGGACTTATCTGAAGAAGTCTGTCAGACACCCACATTCCAAAACTACTGAGCCATAAGAAAAATAAACATCAAAAATAAGGCAGATAGAATTACAGGGCAGGAGCAAAAGAAGAGGGCTCTAGGTCTATGTAGATCAGAAGCAGAATCCCTCCACTCATAGGTACTTTACATCATTCAGAAGTTACTTCAGAGCCTGACTTCTCTGCAGAGCAAAGACTTCATGTGTTTCAAGTGTTTTTCAACCTGCCACTGTACCAACACATGTCAAAACTTGACTTTAAAAGTTCTTGCAAAAGGCATGAAAGGAAATGTAAACAGCAAACTCAAGCACATAGGTGCAGTTTGTATGCAAAAAGACTTCTATAATTTTAAAGGAAAGAGAAGCTTTTGCTGCTCTTGTTATACTCAGAAATGTGGTTGGTGTCCAAAATAGAGCCCTAAAACAGTGGAAGAAAACCATACTTGCCTAAAATTATGAGTCTCTGACTCATCAACAAACTAAAAATGCAAAGAGGGACCTCAGTTTTCCTGTTAGACCTGAGACCAGATTTTATCAAATAAATGACAGATTATCATAGAGTCATAGAATAGCTTAGGTTGGAAAGGACCTTAAGATCATCTAGTTCCAAACCCCTTGCCATGGGTAGGGACACCACACATTAGACCATGTCACCCAACACTCTCTCCAGCCTGGCCTTGAACACTGTCAGGGGTGGAACATTTACCACTTCTTTGGGGAGCCTGTCTCAGTGTCT
>JANHGB010012399.1:0-20939 GCA_026283785.1 Coracopsis vasa | reverse complement strand
GGCACATCTCCCACCGCGGCGGTGAGTGACGGGATGCGAGGTAGGGGGTGTCTGCCCGCTGCGGCCCCGGGGCGCCGCTTCCCGCCCATCGCCTCAGGCGGGCTGGGGGCTAAGGGGCTCCGGCGGGTCCCCGCTGCCTCAGTGCGGGCGGGCGCTCCGGAGCCCTGCGGAGGGTGCTGAAGGGCCCCTGGGCGCTGCCGGCCGCTCGCAGCGGGCTCCCTTCAGACCTGCCTCCCGCAGCCTAATTTTAGGAGCCACCTGCTGACCAGTGCTTGATTTCAGGGCTGAATCCATCTGCGAACTCGGGACGCGTCAGCCGAAAGCTGCTTGTGTTACGTGGGTCGCGATGGCTTCCCTGTCAAACGTACATATCGTTTGCTTTAATGATCCTGTACTGTGGCGTCTCTCCTCCTAACGAGAGAGGTGACTGACTGTTGCTTAAACCAGGTACCAGAGGTGAATCTTCTTGCCTCTAAATGCCTGTGCTTTGCTTTCTGATCTCAGAAGAAACGCAGCTTGCCGTGACTTTGTTCTTGCTCCCCTTGCAGTTGGAGGCAGTTTAAATGGTTCAGTGCTGTGGTGAAACCGATCCCATTTGGGGAGTTTCGTCCCCTCCATGCACCTTGTGCCAAGGCCTTGTGGGTGGGCTGCTTGCATCTGTCTAAAATGAAAAGATGGATTTAAAGTTTCTTCTACCTTTTCCTAAGCATTGGGAGGAAAAAAATGCAGGAAATTGTGTTTTCCTGTTCTGCGAAGATCAGTTCCGTGCTTTCCCCTTCTGCCTCGTTTAGTTCATGAAAAGTCACTTTTCTTGTAAACGTGGGAGATATGTCAGATGCCGAGTTTAAAGTTTTCAGTGTCACATCTCATGCTGTGTTTGATCACATTTGTAGCCAATGGTCCTTAACTACTGCCTTGAATTATCAAAATACAAAGACTAGAGCTCATCTCTTACAGATTTTATTACTCGCATTTATTTCGTTTATACATCAGATTAAGTTTTGTTGTAACTCTGGTTTTAAGTATAGCATAAAATGCACCTTTTGCTTTGGGGTGCATATATTAGCTGTTTCCTGGTGTTTTTTCACTCAATGAGCAAAGGTTCTCAGTTTTGATTGTTACCTGTTTGTTAATTTGTCAGCTATTTAAAAACTTGGAGATGACTTTGGAGCTTGCTTTTGTTTTCACGTCTTTGCAGTGACCTTAGTTAAGATATACAGCCCTGAGCCCGAAGAGGAAGCGTTTTGACTAGTTGCACTAAGCACCATTAGAGCAACAGGAAAGCCTTACTCAATAGGAGGATTATTCACTCTGTTCAGAGACAAAGTCCACAGCCTTTGAGTTGTTCTGTGCATGTGTAGTGTGAAATACACCTGTGGTAGAGGTACAACCCTTAGCATTTGGGCAGCTTGCTGGCGGTTGGGTACTGTGAGACAGAAGATCGCTTACTCTCTACTCTCTGTAGTGTTTACCTTGTAGCTTAAATTCCTGTGGGGCTTAAGTTCTCATCGAGCTTTAGTCATGCTGTAGCTTTAGATGCAGTGTGAGGTTGCCTATTGCATTATTCCTGTTAACTTCCTAGAGCAAGGTAACGCCTAACTTGTTTGGCTTTTTCTGTTCTGAAGTTTAAGTCTGTGGGTTTTGATTTCGCTTCTTTCTTCACGCAGGAATGTTCTTACGTTGGTCTATAGCTCATCAGTGCAAGCATCCCTGAATTATTTCTTCACTTCTGTATAATTTTAAAATTAGTCACTTCTGAGAACAGTAATGAGGTCTTGATGTTCTGTGTTAAGAGTCCTCTGCCAATGCTGGCTTCATGGGTTGGGTTACAGGGTCTTTGAGGCAAGGTAGCATGCTGGTTTTTACAGGATCACAGAATAGTTGATATTGGAAGGGACCTCTGGGGATCATCTCATCTGACCAGACCGAGGGTGACTACAGCAGGTTGATCATGACCTTGTCAAGTCAGGTTTTGAATACATCCAAGGATGGAAGCTCCACAACCTCTCTGGGCAGCCTATTCTAGAGTCTGATCACTCTTGCAATCAAAAAGGTTTTTTTCTTATGTTTATAAACTGTGTTTCCTGTATTTCAATTTGTTCCTGTTGCCTCTTGTCCTTTCCCTGGGCACCACCGAGGAAAGTCTGGCACAGTCTTCTTTACTTCCTCCCATCTGGTATTTATACACATGGGTAATATCCTCCTAAGCTTCTCTTCTCCAGGCTAAACAATTCCAGCACTCTCAGCCTCTCACTGTATGCAAGAATCTTTTATTCCTTAATTTTCACAGCATCCCTTATTTTCTATGGACTTGTACGAGTAGATCGTGTCTGTCTTGTACTTTGGAGCCCAGAACTAGGCATGTCATTCCAGATGTGATTTCACTGGTGCTGAGCAGAGGACCATAGTCACCTCCCTTGACTTGCTGGCAGTATTCTTCCTAACAAGCTGCTTTGTTTACATCGAGGGAAAGAACCCTCCTTGAGCCGGTGCTTGACATTGACTCCATCTTGTCCCATGGTAGTGCTTTCAAAGTTAGAATATATAATCAGAATTTTTTGACGTGGCATTTTGGCTCATAGGATGTTGAAGTTTGCCGGGGAAGGTGATTTCTGTGTGAGAAATGCAACAACATAAGTGGATGAGACATGGATCTGGAGGTGCATTTAAGTACCTGTCAGAAGCCCTTTGGTCAGCCCAGCCTTTTAATTTTTAAGGAGAGGAAATGATTTAGCACATCAAATCACTCGCTTGTCTTAGTTCCCTTTTCCGAGTGTGGTTTGTGGAAGCCATGTTGCTAACCTAGAACTCCTGTTTCAGCTGATCTCTCAACTTTTTTCCTCATTTTCACAGAGCTCTACAAGTCAGGCTTTTTGTTACCAACTGGTTTGACTTGCCATACCTACCTCCTTAACATATGACTTGTTAAATCAATCACTTTTAAGTTGTATTTTTGGGACTTTCTGCCCAGGAATGTTAGGATACTGTTGGTTTGTTCACAAATTGAAGGCTAACTCAGGATTTTTCCCCTCTCTTACCATGAGGGATGTATGGACTGAGTTGTCACAATTGATAAGTTATCTAAAACCTCAACTTTTATTGCAGTTAACTTGTAACTGATCATCCAAATCCTGTGCAGGTTTTCCCCATCTGTTAGGCAATCGTCAAAGTATACAACGCGATTCTCATGCTCTGCTCTATCCCCCAGTCACTTTTGCCACTCGGCTTATTCCCAGTTCTGCCCTCAAATTCCATAAAATATTAGTGAATGCCTGATCACAGAAGCTGCTGTGGATTTACTGTATCGGTTCATGGTAAACAACACAGATTGTGTCATTATAAGTCAGTTAAGTCTTTTGTTGTCTGAACTTGCCAATGCAAGCTCACCTGATAATAACAATATTAAATTGCTAGTTGTGCCTGCATAGAATTGCATCGCTTTCATGAAGTAACTAAGCACAGACTTGTGTAAGGACGTACTGATGAGGCCTCATTAATAGGCAAAGCCTTAATTAGAACTTTTATAATTGTTGTTTACAAAGTCTGTCATTCATCACTGTCAATGAGTGCTTAAAATTTGCATCGATATCCTCATTGGTACGTGGATCTTCCTGAAGTTGGATTTCAGTATATGATACTGCCAGTTTTCTGAGGGAGGGAGAAGGCACAAACAAGCTTTTCCACTCCCTAACCAGGCTGCCTTCCAAAGATCTTTATGTTGAGAATGATGGTTTAAAGAGTTTACTCCTGCCTGAGAGAAAACGCTTGTGCCTTCATTTCTTACCTGGAGTTGATGTGTGTTTCATTTCTTGTGTACGAGGCCTCCTTTTGCCAGCAGCCCAAACCTTCACTGACAGATTTGTGCTGTTTCAAGACGTATTCTTGCACTGAGAAAGGAGGTTGTTGCCTCTTTGAGCATCAACTGGGTCACACGTTTAGGGAATATCCGCTTTAGAGAGTCTTGGGCACTTTTTTTCTTTCCCTTTTGTTTTGGATTGGGTTTTTTTTTTTTCTTCCTTTCTTTGCTCTTGTCACCTTTCCTTGTGTTACTTCAGAGTTAGTGGGAGTAGACATTTTGCATATACTGTTCCTGTGCCTGTAGAGCATATTGTTATAGCCAAATACAGTACCTTTAAGGAAAAACGGCATCCAACCTCTGGTAAAACAAACCAGGACACATTTTGTTACACAAATCCAAGATAACAGTATTCTCCCCCTTCCCTTGAGGAAGTCCTGTCTCTTGGGTCTCCCCAGTAGGTTAGCAGCAACAGGGATTTCTGACTCTAGCTTCATACTACCTCCAAATATTTCCTCAAAATATACATATTTTATTTATTTTTTTTTTAAATTATTTATTTCCACTGGGATTGAGGGGAGGAAAAGGAATTTTCACATGTTTTAGTTTTTGTTACTTTTGTAGGTGCTGGAGAAAACCTGGAAAACACGATGGCAGCCTTTCACCAGTGAGTACAAATGGAGCTAATAATGCCTAAGTCAGTGGTGTTCTCTGTTTGCAATGAGTGAAGCAATCAAGGAAGATATGACTTCATCAGTTGTTTGGGGCACAGTGTCCTGTTTCTGAAAGTCATCTCTCCTTTGGGTGACTTCCGTGGATTGCTAAACATCGCTCCAATTTAAACAGGAAGGAATTGGGATATCGCAAACTATGAGTTGTAGCTGATAACGTGGTAGACTGGCCATTTGAAATAAAAACCCACGAGGCCTAATTCCTCCTGTGTTAAATAAACCATGAAGCAATACTGCTTCCATGATTAATGGTGATTATTTCTATTAATTTATGTATCGTTATAAAGTTATTTTTTGTAACCAGTAGCTGTTTTTTCTAGGTGCATTGATGTTTCACAAAACGTTGATGTTTCACAAAAGGTATTTCAGATCATATCCTAGACGAATTAGCATATTAGCTAATTAGCATAAAAGGCTGGATTTCAGGAAGTCTGAATCTGTTGACTGCTGTTATGGCTGTAAGAAATCCTCTGTAAATCTATTAAAAATGTTTGTATTACGTTTTTTTCCCTTTATACATATGTGAAGTGAAAGCCTCTTACCTAGGGGTTTAAAATGGAGCTTGTACTGGAAAGCCTTTTAAGTCCTCAGAGTTTAGTGAATTCTAACAAGGTTCTCAAAGGCATTTCAAAAGGAAGCATATCTAAAACCCTAGCTGCCAGTGAGAAGTGGCCAAATTACTTAGGCTTCTTTTTGGTTTGATTGTTTTGGGCTTTTTTTAAGTTTGCTTTTTGCTAAGTAGCCTCATCAGTTTGCACATTTCCTTGCAGGCTGAGGAGTGCCAGCTTTCCCAACTGAGCAGTGCTATTGAAAGCACTGCAGTATTTTCTATCTCCATGGAAGCTTAGCATACTTTTGTGTTTTGGTTTGTTGGGTTTTTTTTTCCTGCTGATCTGCCTTTTCTCAAGTCTGCAACTATGTTTTCTGAAAGTGTGTTTTTTCTGTTTCTGCTTTTTAACCATTTCTTAATTTTCATTTAGTATCGTACTGGTTTTAAATGTATGGGGCTCTTGCAAAGAGAGTTACACCATAACCTATTTTTATTTCATTCCCAGAAGTGAGCTGTAGTACTTGGAGTAAGGACTGTGCTAGGAATCAGATAATGTTTTGTGGTAATACAGACATTTGTCTGACTCTCCTCTGACCATTCTAATTATTGTACAATTACAGTGGTAACAAATGTGTTGAGGTCTGCTTTTTGTACTCATCACAACTGCTGATATCAAAGCTCAGTTACTTTGAGATTGGTTGGATAAAGGCATAGTACTCCTGCAGAAAGCAGAGTCAGGACAATTACTACATTAGGCAGTAGAAAGTCTTCTGGCTTCCTCTGTCAAGGGGTAAAGGCTTTGTTCTTCCTATCTGTTCATTCCTATCTCCACTGATAAGCTAGTAAAAGGAATTGGGTGGTGAAAAATTAACCTAGATTGGCTCAGACGTCTGGTATGAGCTAATCCATCATTTTTATGCATCAGATTTTGCATGAAGCCTGCAAGAGCTGTTTCTGCAGGTTTGGACACACAGCCATATTTGACCGGTGATGTAGTTGAATCCAAAAGAGGACGCTTGTCTGCAGCATAAGACCTACCCCCTTGGTTTTGCCTTGTTGACAGTGACCTAAGTATTGACAAGCAGATAGTTTTATTTATGCTATTTACTCTTTAACAGCAATTAGAGAATATTTAATACTGTTGCATAACAATGAAAAAATTATTATAGTAGTACATAAAGCATATGAAAGGAGAGGCCTTAGTGGTAAATTCAACCTCCAACTACCTTAATTTATAAATATTCTGGAAAGCAATTATAAGCTTTTTGTACCAAAGACAGTACTTCTTGGTTTTTGCATGGTAAAATGACTAATAGATGTTGGGGGGGGCTGTAATCATGTTATATTGCATTTAAATGCTGCTGTGGTGGGTTTAGATTTTAAAATAACTGATTAACTGATCTTAAGCTAAGAGAGACACTTTGTGTCTTGAAGTATTTGAGGATCTGGCATAAAAGATGTCATAAGGATTTAATTACTAGTTTAATAGTCCCTAATAGAGCCATGTACTTTAGCATTGTCTGGACAGGAAGCTGCCAAGTAAACTCTCCAGGTATTTTCTTATTGTATTTCCTTTTCTTTTATGAACATACTTTAGAGAGAAAGCTTTAAACACTGTAGTTACAGCAATAAAAGTATGAGATCAACTCAGTATTTATAAACTATACACTGTGCTACATTAGGCCTTGCCTAGTAGAATTTAATTTGCAAAGTAAGGCTTTTCTGAGATAGTTTCTGGTATGTCATTTTACTTGAAAACAGTTGGAGTTAAACACAAGTGCAAAGAGCTCAATCATCTTAATTTCCAAATGGGAGTCTGCTTCACAACTTTTGTTCTGGAGCATTTGGATCTGAATCCAACACATTCTTCTGAATCTGGAGAGATCTGGAGTCTTCTCTGGTGTCCTGTAGATTGATGTGTTATTACAGAGCTGCAGAACAAACTGATTTCCAGCTGAAAAGACTCGGCACTTTAAGGAAGCTTATTTAGCAGCAAGCTGCTAGTAAGAGCCTGGCAAATTCCCAGATTTGTTAACAAGGAAAGTTGCTGTTCTCGTTTTTCCATGTAGCATCACTCCTGAATTTCTTAAGCAGTAACATTTCTAATAAATTTGGCTGGTTAATTAATAATACATGGTACTAGCTGGGAACATCTATGAATTTGGCAGATCTCCCGCAGCGTGTTTGGAGATGCTGTTCCTCAGGAGGCAAAATTACATGGAACAGGCTCTGTATCTTTCATGTGTAATAGGATTTTGTTCCTCTCCTAATTCTTAATTAGTGGCACTGGAAAACAGTTAATAAATTGGTTTTAATTTGACAGCTGTCTTCTTGGTCATTATCCCAGCTGGTCCAGAAATTGTGTTAAACACTTAAGGGAGTATGTTCAATTTTATTATATTCTTTTGTTTTGCTTTGTTATTGCATTTGTGAATGTTTGGGGCACATCTGTACTTAAGGAAAAGGCTGTTAGTGAAATCACAGAGCTTTGAGTCTTGTGTAAACTGTATTCTCAGATGTTACAGATTTGTTCATAGGTGGTTAAAAAGGAATAGCTTGGTGTTTTGAGGGTGTTTTGAGGTTCATGCTTCAGATCAGGACTTTCAGCTGTCTGCTGGGACCTTCTGAGTATCTTTTCTAAGGAAATGAGCAATTCACTTCTTGTTGTTAGTTCTTCTTTAGTGTGAGGTTTCCTCTACTTAATTTTCATCAATATTATTACTGCTTTCTTTACACCTATGAGCTAAGCTCTGATAGAGTGGATTTGGAATTGGATTAGAACTGTTCAGAGCAGCAGATTGGAACAGGAACAGCTTTTTTTTCTTTGAAAAATCTGACTGGCTTTTAGTGATTTATATTTTTTTAAATTTAATATTAAAAAATTTTCATTAAAGTATTAAATTTTTTTTAAATGTCATTTTGCCAGCCAAAATCCCCATTGCTAATTTCCTGATTAACTTAAATCAAGTAAAAAAGGGCTTTCACATCCCTGTCACTTGTTGTCTATGCTTCCCACAAAATTGATTATGTTTTTTTTTTTAAAAGCTGTCTTCTTCCGGTGGTCCTAATAAACATCACACTCAAAATTACTTTAGAAGTCAGTTTCTCAATCCTGAGGTGGTAGGCTGCAATCGACAGCTACTTGATTTCTATGGAAGATGGAGCCGAAGCTTAAATTCCGTCTCTGATTCATGATACCTTGTTTGTTCTTGCATCAGCTTTCTCACTGCAGCGGTTATTTGCTTCTCGCTTTGTAGCAAGATGGTGAGGAATCATTGCATCATAAAGCATCCAAAGTAATTCCAATGGGATTAGTTTAGTTGAATAACATGTATGTGTTAGGTTTGGATCTTTACCAAATACTTGTGTGGTTCAAGGCAGGCTTCTTTGCTTCCAGTGCGGTTAATATAGGAACAGACATGTTGGAGCTGGATTGTCACCTGACAAAAGACGAGCAAGTGGTTGTGTCCCATGATGAGAACTTGAAGCGATCAACAGGAGTTGATGTCAACATATCTGACCTCAAATACTCTGTAAGTTGAAGGAAAAAACGGTAGTGCTAGATGATACTTAAAAGTGTGTTTATGGAGTGACTGGGGTGGCAGGAAGCTCGTGTGCATGTATGTCTAGTATCCAAAATCTGAGCGGATTCATCTTGTCTTACTGAAAGAACAAATTAACTCGGCTCAGTGTGTAGTCAGAGGATCACACCCAGCACATTTCCATAGGGTAACTCCTTCCAGGAGCAGGCTGGATGAAGACCTGTCTGGAGGTGGGCCTGTTTTGCTGTACTGATGACGAGGGCAGCTTAAGCAACAAGCTCCTTTTTGTGTGACCAACTTTTTAGTGGGACAATGGGCAGGGGAATCCCACCTGCATTTACTATTTTAAAAGCCTGTTTTACAGAACTCTCTTTCTATCTGATATTGAAATGGAATTATCAGAATTTTCAGACAAGTGTCTGGAAATGTTTTGACTTATTCAGCTACAGGTAGCACAAGTCTAAGAATGCCATATAGTTCAAGTAAGAATAAACACAGTCATAAAATAAATTACTTTGTGGGCAAGAAGATTTTAAAAAAAGTTTTGTCTTTAAAGGTAACTTACATGGCTTATGAATATTTTATTTTATCTTTTTCAAAAAAATGGATGATTATATTCGCATATTTGAATTAGTGTTCCATTTCCCTTTATTTTTAAGGAACTGCCACCGTATCTCTGCAAGCTGGATGTCACCTTTCAGAAGGGTAAGTATTTGTCTCCTGCTGTTTCAGTTTACAATAACTAAGTTTCCATTAGTGTAGTGTGGCAATTTCAGATTGGCAAAGGGAAAAGGGATCTGCTTCTATCAGTATTTTGATAAGAGAAGTTTTGAAGGGAAAATACAATCCTAGGTTTGGAAACCAAAATAGATTTTTTTTTCCACATCACTTGGCAATGACAAGGTTTAAGATGTAATATATCTCTTCCAAGTAAACGTTTCAGTTGTTTGCTTGCCTATGTCTTGCAACTGCTTTCTAGTTCCCTTGTGAGTTCTCCAGAAGGTGCTGATTGAAAATTTGTTGTTCTGAAAAACAAAGAGAAGGCAGAAAAGAGTTTCTTTACAATATAAGTGTCATTGTGTGGGTGCATTCTGGGCCTGAAGTACTGCGAGATGTCAGATAATACAGACATCTTCAGAAAATAGATGAAAAGAGCAGTAGTTACTGTATGTCCGACAAAGTTCAGTACCAGCATTGCCGCAAGAGAAGAAAACATATTAACAAACATAACCTCTTTTCTTGTGGAAACTGATTTGTGGGACTGTAATTTGAATAAAGCACACAGGCTAAAATTGAGAGCATTGCCATCTAGAAAAGGCTACTGGAGATGACAGCAAATGTGTTTTCTTGAGGGACTTTGTGACTGTCTTGTATAACCTTTCCAGATTTCAGTTGCCCAGCAAGAAAATTTAGTGTTAAACTTTTCTGTTCAAAATTGCAAAGTACTTAAAATATAAAGAAATGGCAAGAGCCTTCAGGTAACTCGTTAGAGCCATAAGCAGTTTCACACAATAAAGTTTGGGGGTTTTGCCTTCTGTTCCCTTTACTCATGATGCTTCTCCAGTAAATTTTCCTAGAAGAAAAAGTTTTTGTCATTTTATTATGTTCCATATTAATCTCATTGCATTTGGTATGTGGTAACTGAGCCCATGTTTGCTATTTCGGGATTTTAACGATGCCTGCACACCTACTGTTGCTAAATAATGAATTTCATGAAGTTAAAACCTAAATATGCAGTATGCTCAGGGCATTTTCGTTATGGAAATGAGCTTGTCATAATGAATTACAGCTGAGTGAACTAAATTCCTTTTTTTTAATATTTTAAAAACATACTAACTGTAGGAACTATATAGTTTTTCAAATGTTAAGAGAACGAGTGCTCTGACATCTCAGCTTTTATCTGCGGTATATTAAAAATGGCCACAGCAGTGACAACTTTCTTGTTTTCCCAGAATGTCACTGTGAGGGAAAAGATAACCGTATTCCACTCCTGAAAGAGGTGTTTGAGGCATTTCCACAAACTCCTGTCAACATTGACATCAAAGTGAACAACAATGTGTTGATCAAAAAGGTACATAAAAATCCACACTGAACTGAGACTGAATGTCATGTAATGAAGTTGAAATTCCGAAGTTTCTTAGTTTCTTGGATTAATGGCAGTCTATGCTCTTGGGCTGCTTCATCCTTCATGTGTTAGATCTTGCTCCATGTATGAAGTGAATCTCGTGCAAGATATCCAGCAAGCAGCTCTTTTCTGACCCTTTATCTTGACATGAAACTGATGCTACGCTGCTAGAGACACATTTGGTTTGTACTTCATGTGAAGGGTCTTGCCTGCCACAGCAGCGTAAAACCACAGCGTCAGTGTAAAGATAAGTGCTCATCACAGAAAAGGAAATCTGCTTTCCATCAGATACTATTTTGCCATTGAGTTTCCCTAAGTTCTCTAGGGGCCTTTTTGTAGTGCCCTGGCTGCATTTGAGGTAGAGTTAGTTTTCTTCCTGCTACAGTGCTGTGTTTTAGCTTTAGTATGAGAATAGTTGATAACACACCAATGATTTAGTTGTTGCTAAGAAGTGCTTATGTGCAGTCAAGAACTTTGTCGTTTCTCATGCTCTGCCAGTGAGTAGGGGCACAAGAAGCCAGGAGAGAGCACAGCCAGGACACCTGACCCGAACCAGCCAAAGGGATATTCCATACCACAGCATGTCATGTCCTGTATAGAAACTTGGAGGGGGATTGGGTGGAAGCCACTGATCACTGTTCGGGGACATGCTGGGCATTGGTCAGCAGGTGGTGAGCGGCTGTAGTGTGTATCACTCATTTTCTCTTGGGGTTTATTCCCCCCTCTCTTTATTTGTTATGTTTTACATCAAATACTAAACTGTTCTCTCAACCCAGATTCTTTTGCCTTTTACTCTGGTTCTCCTCCCCATCCCACTGGGGTACTGAGGGGAGTGAGTGAGCAGCTGCATGGTACTTAGCTGATGGTGGGGGTTAAACTATGACTTTTAGGTACAATGGTCTTTCCTTTTATCTGCTGACCTGATCACCTGTTTCTTTCCAGTCAAAGCAGCAAATCCTCTTGAGATGGGAAAAGATGTAGAAGAACTGTTGTTAATGACTTGCATAGTTGGAAAGTACGAAGTAGAGTTTCCATTAAGTAATGCTGCACATAATTTCAGTGAATACATCTGAGGGTTCTGCTTTTTTATGTTGCAGGTTTCCGAGCTGGTGAGTCAGTATAAGCGAGAGCATTTGACAGTATGGGGGAATGTCAATTACGAGGTTGTGTCAAAGTGTCTTAAGGAGGTAAGAACGGGTCCAGCTAAGCTTCATTCTTCCTTGCTTGTTACTGTGTGGTGACAAAATGTCCAGCAAAGCACCCTGTAAATCAATACCTAGTCAGCTATGCCCAACTTTCTAGATGTGGTGAGAAATTTTGTGCTTAGATATATTCTGCTTACTGTGCTGTTAGAATAACTCAAACACAGTTAACATCCATATCAAGCTTAGTCATGTTTTATTCTTGTTCTGTAAGATATAGGGAGGCATGATTTTATGCCAGGAACTGTTACAGGGTGGTTTGCACATCATTCATCTGCTACAAAAGCAATTTTTCTAAGAACTGCTTATTGTCTGTTTCTTTTTATGAAAATAGTGGATGTGGCTGCTAGCTGACACACAGTTACACTGGGATAAAGCTGTTTTACAGCTGTAGGTTTTATTTCTTTTTGTTTTATTTCTTTTATTTCTTTTTTGAGGAATTGTACCATTTAGAATTAAATTAAAATTGTGTTTAGTCCAAAGGAGTTCTGCACCTGAGTGAAACTGATCTAGTTGAGAGTATGGATATTGTTCTAATTTATCTATTCGGACAACACACCATTTCTTACCTTAAAAGCACTTACATTTGTTCATTTTTGTAACGTAAATACCCAGATATTTTAGTTCATAAACCAGCATCTTTAAAATGTGTTATGATGCAAGTTGATGTAACAAGTCCTGTGCACATCTTCTTCTTTGTGGTAATACCAGTCTGAAAGAGAAGGTGTAGCATTGTGCAGTCTGGAAAGATGATGAAGGCAGGTAACAAACACAGTACTGCAGACAGCGAAACTTTGCCTTTTCAGGTTCCTGTTATCCCTTCAAACTGCATAAAACTATTGCTTGGATTACAGGTTACAAGAAAGTAATTTAAATTCAGTGCTGGCATGTCATAAACAGTTGGCAGCTTAATCTTTAGATGCAAGTGCTAAACTTTAAATGTGTACTGATGAATAAATTTCATGGCAACAGACTCAACGATCTACCAAGATAATTTAGAATCTTGCTTTCCTGGTTCCTGCAGAACGCTGATATTCCCATCATCTTCTGTTTGCAACGTGTCCTCCTGCTTCTTGGCCTGTTCTACACTGGTCTGCTACCATTCATTCCTTTCAAGGAAGAATTCTTGGAAATTCCCATGCCTTCAATCATCCTCAAGTGAGTTTGAGTCCGTTGGTGGGTGCTGCACTGAAATGATAGTAAAGCAAGTGAATAAGCAAGTGAATGATGATGCCACCTTGAGCATTGGTTTAGTCAGCATCCGTTGGCTGAGGAGACTTTTTTGTCAGCTCAGGCACTTTTGTATATTCCTCAAATAAAGCTGTGGAACCCTCCTCCTCTGTAGTTAACCTGTCTCTGTCCAGCTGCAGGTTACTCACTTGCTCATGTGCGGTGCCTGTGTATACCAGTGTTGCCTGTTTACAGCATTTCTTGTGAATACTGCCTTCACACAGATACCTCTACAACTTGCCATCTAGATAGTAATATGGAAGTTCCATACAAATAACTAATTCTTGCACTTTTCTCCCTCTTTGTTGAGAACAAATTAGTCTGATTACGGCCAAGAGGCAAGTCATTAGTAGGGTAAATACAAGTTTTCACATGCTGTTTTTTTTATCATACTGTACTCAAAATGCTGCTGAATACCCATCTCTGCTGCTTCTCTTAAATGTGGCGCATTTCTCTTGTGTAACCCAGTTCTAAGACACTGTCATAGTGAAATTGCTGTTCTAATTTGAGAAACTGCAAGATTAATTCTTCATGTTCCTTTTGCAGGAACATCTTAATATTTTAAACTGTGCCCTGGTAATCTTTTGTTTTCTTTTCCTCAACAGGCTGAAAGAACCACAGAAGGTGACAAGAAGCCAGAAATTTATTATCTGGCTAGCTGATACGTAAGATTGTATCCGATTACATTTTTATTTCTATTTGCCTATATTTTAACAGTTGGCTCAAGCAACCAAAGCTATTGCTATAGCTATTTCTTGTGTTGGAATTTATTTATTTATTTTCTCTATTTCCTCTAGTTTTTTTGGCAGTACAGGATAAATCACACCCAAATCTTAATGTAGGTGTTCTTGTATGCTTTTATTTTTCATAAACTGAAACGTACTGAGGTGCAGTAAGTGGTCATTATTCCAATTTAGTCTATTTAGTTTGTCATTAACTGTGGTCAGCTAATTAGCATGCAAGTAGATTCAGAATGCAGCTTTCATGTTTCATGGGACTGTGACTGTTTGTCAGAGGAGATGCTGTCTGGTTTACATGGAACACTTTGCATTTGAAGGATATCCATGCTTCAGAGGCAACTTAGTAACACACTTTGAATGTGATTGCAGTTAGTTTGTTCTGGCTCTTCTGTGTCTGACATCTGTCAGCTTGATTTCCTAAGTGGCCAGTAGAGTTAAAATCTCTTCTGAAAGCAAAGGGATTAATTCATCAGACATGGTGCAGGGTACATGTACAATGAAGGAGTCTGCTGGATTTGATCTGCAGAAGGGTTGATACAAATATCCATAGCTAATGCAGATTTCTGGGTACTGTGTTAATCAGTCTTGAGCTGCTTGAGCTAAAGGTTTTCTATAATTAGGTTTCTAATCTCTTTTGGAAAACATTGAATCCAAATGCTGTATGAAAAAAATTATTACAGAGTAGCAACACGCATTGAAAATTTCGTATATACTTCAAGTTCTTCAATAACATCGTTCTCCTTTCTGCAGACTGCTGATGCGGAAAGCGCTTTTTGACCACCTCACTGCTCGAGGCATTCAGGTACAGTGTGGCAAAGAAGAAAGGAAACGTGCTTTTAACGTAGAATTTGAACCAGCTACATATGGCCTTAAGATGGGTTTGTGTTCTCCCCAGCATGTTCTGTGTGTTGCTAGGCTATGCGTTGCTTTTTGGTTTCTGAGCAATAGCTTATGCTCTTATATTTGCAGTTCTGTAGTTGGAAAGGAAGAACTGTATGTTTGGAAAAAAACCTCTTTAATTTCAATTCCTTTAAGATCCACACACGAACACTTCAAACTTAAACCCACAAAATCTGCTTACCTGTTCTGGGCTTTTAACAAAACAATTGAATACAAATACCCAAAGTCTCTGAAAGTAATGAAATGGAGTTGGAATCACCACTAGAAAATGCCTCCATTTAGCAGGCGAAGAAGAAGTTGGGTGTGTTTGTGTGTATGTCTTTGGCATCCGAGTGTAATAATTTATTGTTTTAAATATATGTGGCATCATCTCTCACATGAAATAATTTAAGTCAAAAGTCACCTTTTATTTCTTTGAGTATTTCCTGGAATAATTTGTCTTTCTATCCCATTTTACAGGTGTATATTTGGGTACTGAATGAAGAACAAGAATACAAGAGAGCATTTGATCTAGGAGCAACTGGAGTGATGACAGACTATCCCACAAAACTTAAAGAGTTTTTACATAATTATCCAGCATAGACGAAGAAATCCAAGGAAGTTCTTGCAGAACAGATTGCGAGCCAAGGATTTTCTCCATTAAAAACAAAAAAAGAGCAGCATACACAGATCACTTTGAAAGATGTAACTGGATGATCTATTACCTTGTCGTCAGGTTGCTACCTAATGTAAAGGTTGTCTATTTATTTTAAAACTTTAATTACATAGTTTACATTTGTAAATAGCTCATTTAGCAACAGCACACTTCACATACAGTGATGACTAGGAAGAAACTTGCTGAATTGGATACCTGTAGATAATAAGCGTTATCTTACCTGTCACAAGTGTTCCTAAGCAGATGTCAAGACATGTCAGTTATCCCAGTTATATCCTAGTGGGCAGAAACTAAGGAATTTCTGGAAGTACTCTCTGTGTATGCATTTCTTGTGTTGCTTTTAGTTTTCAGATAACCTGTAGGGCACAAAAGAAAAACAATGCACAGGAGAAGTAGAGAGCAGAATCTGTGGCTAGCTGAACAGTGTAGCCTGTGACGTGTAGTCCATAAAGGTGGTCACTTTTTTACCAAAATGAACTCATTTGGTCAGTGTAGATTTACTCTATTATTCTTACTGCTAAGAATGTTGAATGCAGCTGTGTGTAGGCCCCTTTCTGCTGTAATGGCAATGCTGTGACTCACTGGTCAAGTTCCAAATGTGGTATTTAAGCCAGGTTCTGGGTTTGACACTGAGTTCTACTGCAAGGGTCTAGGTTTGCTGCTGGTTCTGTCCTGCCTGTCAGGCTACTGTGGCATGGCAATACCTGGCTTTCCAGAAAGGAAGATTACACTTTCTGGAGATTACACTTACTTTGAAGTAGTCTTTTCATAGAGGAAATCAGTATTCTAGGAGTCTTTTGCACATTTGTAGTTCTAACATCTGTCGTGTTGATGATGGAAAGTTGGTTTTAGGGTGAGGGACCAAAGAAGACTAAGTTTGGTTAGGAGTTTCAGGAGCAAATTTAAATGTTCCTATTAAATCACCCAAAGCAGATTTATATCCGTACTTATAAAAGGAGCAAGTGTCAATCTAGAGTGTGTAGATTTTAGTCTTTTCTCTCCACAAAAGAGCATTAATTAAGTTCATGTGCATGGACATGGAAGTAACTTTACTGGCAAAAGCCAGGAAACCCCAAATGTGATGGAATGGAGTTAGATAGGAAGGTATTTCTGGAACTTTACATGCTGTTCTGTCCCTCTGAACAGGTGTTATACATGTGTCAAGCAGATTTGCACTTGCAATGCCTGTGTGTTTTGGTGTTGTCTTGTTAGTGGTAGGGGTTTTCAGAAGGAATTTGAATACTGTATCTCAGTTACGCATGGTGACATGTATAAAGCTCAGTCATTTCATCATCAGGTACTGCTGAACAAAACTATGTTTAGTGATAGTATTTACTTCTTTAAGGAACATTATGTGAAATTATGGATCTTAATACTACATGCAGTAGCCAAATGCAAGAGTATATTCCCTGCAGGGTATACTCACTGTGATCAAAACTTATGAAGTAAGTAATTTCTTACCCCTTATCCCTTGCTAGCTCAGATTTGGAAGGATTCCTGTATCATTGCAGTGGCTGCTGTCTCATACTTGTAATCATGGAGCACCTTTGCTTGTAGGTTGGCAGTTAGAATGTGAAGTCTATTTGGAGGGATAATATTTGTTTCTGCATTGCAATTTCTTTCTAAGGAGTATTTCTGTGCGGATGAAGTGGAAGAAACTACTGCATTTATGATTTAAGTGAACATGTGATGATAGCAAATGAGTTAATGGTGTCCTAAATATCTGCCTGGTTAAGAGGGCTGTAGATTCAATTTCCTTGTAATTTAATCAGGCTTGTTGCTCATTGACTGTAAGAGAGGAAAATGCAACTTTCTAACCATTCATAGGAAAAAGGATGAAATTATTTATTACCTGCTGAGCTTTTTGTTTCCCTTTCAGACCAGTTATGTCTGGTCAGATTGTTAACAATCAGTCTAGTCATGGTTCTGTCTGTAGTCACACACTAGTTATGGAGTAGGCTCCATATGCAGCTCAGTAGGTAAAAAAACCAACAAAACGAACAAACCACCAGCTTTCCACCCTTTCTGTCTTTATTTGGTTTACTAGTCAGTGTGTAGCTCCAGTTAGTTCTTACGCAGTGTGGTTTTCTTCAACTCAATTTTATTGCAGTTGAATTTCCAAGACGCACACCTCTATTTATAATTCTGGGTTTAGGGAAAACTAGAAATAGCAATTACACATTAAAACTTTATTATCTTAGGCTAGGAAAAGCTAAATTTTAAGATACTGGTCTTGATTTGTGGACTTGATCTCTCAGGGGGCAGGTGGTAATTTAGTTTCTCAAGTTTCCCTCATCACTGCATAAATAAAGTGTTTTACTTTATTCTGTATCGCATAACAAAACACAGTTACTGAAATGACTAACCTGTTTTTTTCATTTCATTTTAATGCTTTTCCTCTTTCTCCCTAGCAGTGGTGGTGTAAACTTCTGCCTTCAAAAACGCTCAGTGCATTTTCTACCACTGGTCTTCCTACATCTGATACAGCTTTTGACTGTGCTGTTTATACATGACATCTCTTTGATAAGCCTGCTATTTAATATTTGAAATTTGAATGAGTCAAGTTACATGGGAGGGAAGGGGTTCAGTGCTGGAAAGCTGCTGAATTTATTCAGTCACCCATTTGGGCTTTAGTACAAGAGCTAAGTTTAATCTCTTGAGACAGATGATGTTGCATGGATGAGGCCATGAATCCGAGCACCAGTACACAGGGCTTAGGCCACTATAACTGTAACAAAATAACATGGAATTGAGGTAACTGTAGAATGCTTGTTCTGTCGAATCATTGTTTCGAATATTCCAGAACTTACTGTGTGATTTTTAAACCACTTGTACAGGAAAGCGTTTGTTGAGAACTTGCACAGCTGTCCAGGAGGATGTTCAGTTAATCTCTCTCTCCAAGGAGAGATTCTTTTCAGGTACTTTTAACTCTTAAGTATTGTTTAACATTTACTGTGTTCTGGACCCTATTGCAAAATATTTTATGTATGAAGGATGATGCATGTATCTCATGCACTTTTAATTTGCAGAAAGTCTTGTGGACCTCTCTAGCTCCAAATCTATGAAGTGACTTTTCTTGTAAAGAAAGATTGATGCTTTTGAAATGTGATACATTAAAACATCTTTGCTCATAAAATATCTAAAGCTGAATACTTATTGTGACATCTTTGCCTAAAAGTATAATTTCTGAGATTATGATATTTATAGTGTAGTAAACATTGAGCTTTTGATAGTGGACTTTTTATGTGGATAGGGTTGCTGAACAGAAGGGGGTATCTTATATACTCTAAACTTTTAAGAAATTTTTGGCAATGACATTGGTGGTCTCATACAGTAATCATAGGATCTGAAGCTGTGTGCAGCTAAACAAAACCTGCAGGGGACTTAAGCCTGCCTCCTCCATATGCAAATGAACTTGTGAGTAAACTTCTGAAGTCAATTCCTATTTGATTTTTCTTTTAAGACAGAAACAGTGGTAGATAAACTTGACCAGAAGTGGTCTGCATATGCAATACTAGAAAATAGGGTAGAGAATTCTGCTGGTTCAGCAATGCAGTCTGTGCTGTTGCTTCGTTGCTTCCAGACAAAGGCCTGTCTGCAGAACAGGCATTGCATGCTTCAAAGCAAGCAGCCTGCCTGTGCACACGAAAATTCAAATAATCAGAATTTAAGATTGGAGAAGAGTGGGAAGGTGTAGAAATGGGATGCTAAACTTCTGAAACTTTACTGTATGTTACTCAGTTTGAAGTAGATGGGTCTTATGTAATAATGGCAGGGGGAGAGACAAGGATGAAGATCCCAAGCATGCCAGCAGAACTGATTCTCTGCATGTTTTTTGCCGTCAGCATCTTTCAGTGTAAAGAACTGGTAAATTCTGTTTGTCTTAGATTGCAGCACCTTTAATCTAAAATGGAGTGTGCAGTTCTGTATGGATGAAAACAGAAAGGGGAAATGAGTCAACAAATGTTTCTTATTTAATATTTTGAGAAGTGTGTATATGTTAGTGTTTTGGATAGCTGTGCTGAAACGTAATTGTGTGACAGCATTGGCCTTTGCACTTCAGTGTAAAAATGGCTGGCTGTATCAGAGCTGCTTTCTAATTATTTGATTTTTGCAACGGTGATGCTCAATTGTTAAGCACAATAATGCATCTTTTCTGCTTGGGGAATGTTATCTTATTTGAAGTCTACTGTTTGGTGTTTATCCATTTGATTCTGGCAGTGTTACAAGATTCTGTGTGCACATTTATTACATTACAAGTCAGGTTTTGAAAGCACTGACAAAATCATCTCACATAGCCCTGTTCTAGGCATCAGCTCTGACCTATAATCAGGCTCTTTAGTTTAATTACAGAATGTAGCAGTTCACAGATGTGGAGGATATTGTATCCTATCTGTGTATGTACATCATACCTGAATTGAATGGGGGAAATGAAGACATTCAGTTGTCTCTGCACATAAGATACGGTAGCAGAGGAACTGGTTTCTTTTAAATCTAGATTTAATTTAAAAAATATTTTACTGTGGCCTTTAAATTATCCTGAAACACTTTTCTGTAATGTCCTAGGGACACTCGCTCTAATTCGCCATCTCCCACACACAGTGTATCTCCTACCAGCTCGCTCTTGTTAGAAGACTTAAGCAAAAGACTGTAGATGATCAATGAAAGATTAGCAGATTATTGCATGTAAAAAGCCTTTGACAGTTGACAGGTGTCTGCTGCTGAATTAGGGACACAAACTAGCTGGTTTTGAGTATGTTCATATTAACAGGGATTCCACTTGTAGGAGGTTTCTGTACAGTGCTGTGTTATCCTGTGTTGGGTGATAGTTTGCTATAAATACAGAGCTTTCTTCTGATGATATGCAAGTTAATGTTTCCTCTACTCCTAGATGTAAATTTCCAGCTTTCCTACTGGATTTCCGTCAAGTTATATTAAATACTAGGTTTTAAGGTCAGTGGTTTTTTAAAGCCTTGAGGCTTCACATTAGGTAAGAGAGGTGAAGTGGGGGGTTTGTACATAATGGTATTTAGTACCTTTTAAAGAATCTTAGCAGCCTGATGAGCGGATTCTATAAATTGCTGTGGGCAGTATTTTATTTCTTACTCCACATTCTAAATGGTTAGTAAACCAGACTAGGGAATCAGGAAGCATTGATGAATGTTCACGTCTTTTAACATGGGAAGTATTTGTCTACAGTGACTTCAGGTTGTGTAACCTGTCATAAACCTGCAGTGCTAAGATTTGGCACTTAGAATATTCAGAAGAACTTAAGAGTTTATTGGAAGCAAGAAGGCTCAGGGTGCAGCTATTTTCATTTCAGGATAGACTTTTTGCCTTCATTGATGAGCGAGATCATCAGTGTCAATAGAATCAGAGAATCACAGACTTGGTTGGAAGGGACCTTAAAGCTCCTCCAGCTCCAGCCCCTGCCACGGGCAGGGACACCTTCCACTAGAGCAGGTTGC
>JANHGB010012396.1:0-34888 GCA_026283785.1 Coracopsis vasa | reverse complement strand
ATCTTAAGGTCCTTTCCAACCCTAACTACTCTGTGAGTCTATGTTTGTAAATGCAACACCAGTAACAAAATAGTCACTCAAGTGTACCACTGAGTAAGAGTCTAAATTTAGATGCACAGAAATGTCTGCAGCTGAGCACCAGGAAGCTCCCTTGTTAACTTTAATAAGTTTTGGGTCATCACCTAGAAGATTTTTCGTGCACTGTTACAACTCTGCAATACATCTCACCTCTTAGGTGAAAATTTGAGCGATAACGGTCTCATAATTATTGAGAAGAAAAAAGGAAACATTTTAAAAACAAAATTGAAGAATCTGTTTCAGAAATTTGTTCTAGTTGCTAATAAGCAATGGTGAAGTCACCTGTTGCATCTTTTAAAAATTTAGCTATTGAAAGTCAATGAACTGAATTGCTGAGAGACACCAAATAAGATGTAAAACCTGCCTGAGAAATGCATTTTCCTTGACAGCTATAAATGCATATTTAATTGCAATGCACCTACCTTAGCTCCAGAAAACAGTTACTTTTGTAAAAGCAAAGGGATTTTCAAAAAGAATGCTTTCAAAAAAGTCTGTGTTTCTATCCAAGACTGGTCGATCTTGACGCCATGTCCATGATATTTGTGGCTGTTTCTGCCCTGATCTAGCCTTGCTAATGTCTGCAGAAACACTCACTTTTGCAGTCACTTGACATCCATCCTAATGCTACTTGTCTATTTAGTCATCCATTTCCATTCCGTCAGAGTTGTAGACAAGCAGCTCTGCCAGGCTTGTCTACAATTGTGTGCCATTTCTCTAGTACCTAGGATATCCTAGGTAGCCTAGGACCAAGAATGTTAACTAAAATGGTGAAGCTTATTTGTAAGTTATACTATGTAACTGTCAGAAATATTTTACAACTGTTAGTTGTTAAAATATAACTTTCATTTCAATTCAGTATCTGAACATGTTAGAATAACAATACAAAAGGAAAGTATTGAATAATGATACTGAAAAATCCATATATTTTTTGTTGGTCTTGGCAGTGATGCTTTTGGGGATGTGTTGGGTGATACCATTTCAAGAACACCAAAACTAAGAATGCATTTCTTTGTCACAAAAGAGCAAGATTCTGCATAGACAATGTCAAAATGTCCAGACATAGTCCCCTCTGAGAGCCACAGCTGAGTGAGGATTCAGGGAAGGGTTTTATGGATGATGACATAAAAAATCATTCACACCACAGAAAGACTGGAATGCAAAGAACTTATTTAGCTCTATTTTAAGAGTGTTATATTTAGGGAGGGTGGGGGAATTGGGATATTAACTCTACCTTTCCAAGTTTTAAAATGTTTGGTTTAGCAGAATACATCATTAGCAGTTAGCACTGACTGACTTTTGCAAGCAAGTTTTGTGTTTTAAGTTCTAGTTGTTTTTTATGGCTGCACATTTGAGCACCTTCACTGAACTACTCTTAGAAGCACAGATTTTAAGAAGAGATCATGATGGTAATTTTCTATGATATCTTGTATAACACAAGTCATACTTTCTATATGAGCTAACTCTAGTCAAAAAAGCTGTGCAATTACTGAAAACAGTTCTGTTTATCTTAACATTGACATGAAATTGGCTTATTTCTATCTCTGTGAACTCTTTTTTTTGTTCTTTAACCTATGAATTATTAACAACTGCACAGAATTTTTTCAGAGAGGTGCTTTTGGCATTTACCTGAAAGAGCTAAATCATCTAGACCATATCATTTGGAGGTGAACAGCAATGGCAGAAGGAACTGGCAAAGGAGAATTTGATACAATATTGGACGTGAGATATCACATCGAGTAAAGATGGGATTATTAGTATTTATTATATAGATGGTGTTTTTTTGGTGGGGTTTTTTGTCTTCATCCCTTCCCTCCTTGTCCCATCTCTTCTAAATATGATAATAATGAGGTGGTTCAGGAAATCTAGCTTATCTTCAGATTATGATTCCAGTAAATTGAGTGTGACTTTTTTCACTATTATGTTTATAGAATTATTTTAGCTCTGTGCTAAGTATATATTTCTTACATATCTGCCATTCCTCAGTGGAGAAAATTAGGACAGAAGAATAACCTGTCATTTTGTCTCATGCAATGAAGTGTATCCTGGATTTTGGGATTTCAATTAAGTGTTTGGCTGTTAATCCTGTTTTGTCATATCCAGTACATGGTTCACAACTGGAAGTCAGAAAATGGTGTTAAAGGTCTTCCCTGACAGGAAAACAAAGTAGTTGATCTAATGAACCTTCTACATACAAATGCTTTATCTGAACAAAGCAGGTTATGAAATCTAAGGTTATGAAATCTAAGGCTAAACTGAGCCATATAATATGCATACAGCATATAAAATAATCTAATAAATGATTTATTCTGTTCTTTGCCTGAGAAAATGATCAGGGAACATATCAACATATAACTTCTTCCTAGATTAGATGCTTAGTTATAAAATGCATTTTGAAGTACCTTTAACAATCGAGTCATAGTGAACATATGGTGAAAAGAGAAAATAATCATATCGAGAGTGATTCCTGAGAATATAGATTGGCAGATAAATCTGAAAATGTAAATACTATGGCACTCAAACAAAGCCAGAAAATATATCTTAAAGCATCAGCAAGAGAACTTCAGTGGATGTGAAATAAAATTTGCTGCATTTTCCCTAGAGAACCATAAAAAATATACCCGAAATCTATGAGATGTTTTATTAAAATGCAGCATATCCCTCTTAAATTAAATTTTGGTATAGGAAAATGTCATTGTGAGCTTTATATGTGACATTTTACTCTAACTCATTCCTAACAGCAGAAACATAAAGTATTTGAATAACGGATTCTTCATCCTAGAGTACAGTTTTCAAAATGGACAAAACACACATTACTGCCTAATTTTGAAATTATGTAAGGCCTTTGTGTTGTGTTTTGCACAAGTACTTCCAGAAAATGAAGTCATTACACAAAACAAGATGGTGTGTAAAGACTCTTTGGGGAATATGGTTTACATGGTAGAGCAGTATAAATTTCTGCTCCCACTCTAGATTCTTTCTTATTAAGTCCCAAGTACTAAAACAGAAGTGTGAGGGCTATTTACTCATCTATGTCATATTTTACCATACCATACTGAATATGCTTGTGATGTTTTGGTACTGCCTGTTTTATAGGAGAGGGACAGAGTAGTAACTATAAAACTGGGATCTGGTTATCTTTCCACTCAGGAGAGAAAACTTTCCCTGTCCATGTGAAACTGCAGTTGTTAAGCAGCTTCTGTTTGTATTCCTGATAATATCCATAAGATCTCACATCAGCAGTGGAAGTACATTTTGATAAGCAGAGAAGATGCTCTGACTTTCTGGTTCTGCTCAGCTTCCTAAAGCATCGCATTTTTTTACTTTTGGTTTTAGGTTGGTAGGGTTTTTTCCCTTCAGATTGTATGTCACTCACAGCTCGCAAAGGTCAACATTTTGGATGTTTTGGGATGAATTCAGAGTTTGTGTCTCATCTAGAAAATAAAATGTCTATCATTGGCTCATTTCCTGGCTTTTTTTTTGGAGGCTGCTGTTAGTGCAAATATTCGGTAGCTGTGGTGTCCCTGTACTTCCTTGAAATATATTGAACACTCTAAACAGGATGAAAATAACTTGTGGCCTTAAGGATGTGTGCAGAAGGAAGCCTACCTAAAAGCCTGCACTGCACACTGATTGGTTTTTTTTTATTTTTTTTATATTAAAAAGTAATTTTAAGAATCAGTTTTTTCACTGGAGATCATAAATTGTCATTGAAATTAATGGTTTCAAAATCAAATGAGTTGCAAGGGTGCAGTATTTTATTTAGAATATTTGCTACTGATCATAATGCAATAACAAGATAACTTTGTTCAGACTACAATTCTTTATGTTCCTAGAGGCATGTGGACAGAAATCCAACACTCTGTTTCCTTTGGGCTTCCTTATACTCTTTTACCTTTAAACTTCTGTGCTTCCTGCTTGTGGCATTACAGACATGCAAATGCAACTAATGCATTGATGACAACAAGAGTGCCCTAGTATTTTTAGGTTATTTTACTAGTAGTAATGGATGTAATTTAAAATAATCTATTCCCATTTTTCTTGATTAATTGCTAAAAATGACTAATGGCAAAGCAGAAATAGGGAACATTAAACACATATTGTAAATAGTTTGTTGAAGTGCTTTTTTTTTTTTCAATCACAAATTGCAACAGCATCAGGTCAGGTGTGCATTTCCTCTCTTCACCTTAGTGAGAAGCTTTGAAACCAAATTATCATGAATTGAATAATAGACTCCAGCTTAGCTAAGCACTAGAATTAGAATTAGGCACTTTGGCAGAAGAGCTTAGGTGACTCTTACAACCCTTTCACTGGTACTTTGACAAGTCTGATGTCATACTCAACCTCACCCTTAGCCTGTGCTGCATCTCTCTTAAACTCTCAATTTTGCATTTATCCAAAGCATGCAGAAAGGAAAAATTGCAAAATCCACGTGTTTTGTCTTATAATAAGAAAACTATTTTGATACATTTTGCATGGCACAAGCTGTCAAATAACAGAGTTTTCAAGCAGCGAGTACCCATTCATTCAGCTAAAACTATAGATTTGAAATTAATAATGAAAAATGTAAGAGTAAAAAAGTAAAAAAAAAAAAAAGCTACTTCTTTACTCGGTATTTAATTCTGTTATGAATTACAAAATTTTAGTATTCTTTCAAAACTACTGCTACTTATACTAATAAGAATCGATGAACTTGAATTTTTGCACATTATCCTGTGTGTAATGAAAGTTAAGAATTTTATAAATATTTTGTTAAAAAATTGCATGTAGCAATAAGAATTATTTACAGCAAAGGAGAAGTTATTTGCAATGCTTGTAGTGCTTGAGTGTACAGATCTGAGATGACTGATGGTGACAAAAGCATGCCCAAGTCATCTTTACAATTTGGCAGAAAGAGAGCAGGTGTCAAACACTGAATTCTCAAGGTCCTTGTCTTCAGGATACTGTAATACAGAGGACACAGTGAATAATATTTGTAATTAAGTTTTATTGGATTCTAGGAAATAACTGTTTGGAGTCCTTCAAGCCTCCCCACATTGTTTTCTTCCCAAGCAAGTGGTCAAGGGAGGTATAATACAGAAAACCATCTCCTTTCCTATTAAAAAAAACCAAACCAACAAACGAACAATCAACTAACCAATCAAACTAACAATCAGCATGTATAACGTATGACTAGATATAAGGGACATGTTGAAACACAGCTGATGAAGAAGGACTAATCAGTCTTTTGTGGCATTTGAGGGGAGGCCCTTCTTGTGAAGAGAAGAAATTACTACTTGTATATTATTCAAATCCTAGGGTATATAATCCAAATTAATTCTCTACCATGCAACAGCGCAAGTCTGTCATTTCACTGCATTCACAGCCATATTTGATAAATTACTTAACATACAATATTATATAGGTAACTGTAAGCAGGGTAAAGATAGGAGCGGATAGCTGCTTTTGTAGCAAATAAGAATTATGTAAGGATTTTATGACAGGATGCCATATGTTCAGGCAACAACAGTTTATTTAGGAAGAACCAAGTTGTTGCTAGGTCTCAATTTTAATTACAGCTGAGGAGTGTTAGTACAAGGTGCATAAAACTGATGCTCTCACCCTTTCACTTTACCTTTCTGGGTTTGGGCTGTGCTGGTTTTCCATATTTGCTAGAAAATAATTTTTACACTACATTTTGCCTACAAAGCAGAAAAAGAAAAATAAATTTTTGATATTCTAAGAGATTTGTAACTGAATTACAATAATGTATAGAATAAACCTTTCTGTGTACGTTGGGCTTAGTTTATCAAATCACAGCGTAACTTTACATGGAAATAAAGAGGTCTTGTTTATTTCACTGGCACGTAACATGTAACTACTTATGATAGTCTGTCAGAACCATTACTGAAAATTAAGTGGGTTCAACTGGAAAGCAAGCTAGGGTTGCATAGATAGAGCACCTGGTCAGCACTAGTTAAAATAGAAGCTTAACAGTTGTGGCTGTTATATAGCTTTTTACATCTTTGTGCACAATGTAAGCAGTGGTATTCGTAGACTTTAAAAGGTTGGACTTAATAGTAGGGCTATATCCTCATATATGAGAACATTTTATACTCCCTTGGAGGATGTTAATATACTATGCAGAAGTAGATTAGTAAGACTACTTGCTTTTTAAGTTTAGTCATATTATAGCCATAAAAAAATTTCCATGGGTTTTTGTTAAAAAGTATATTTTTTCAGTGTCACCTGAATAGACAATATACACTGATATAGCTGCAGCTGAGTATAATCAAAGTTTGCTAAGGGAAGGTGACCTTAGGAGCCCACGTATGGCTCAAGCCAGAGCTTTTGTTTGAAACCCACTGATTATGAGGCAGCACATTGTTATGACAACTACAGCTTTATCAAAAATCAAATCTAACTGCTCTTTCTGTTACAATTTCTCAAAAGGACTGAGCCAGCCAATTTAAAAGCTCAGCTGGAAGTATTATCTGCTGGCTCTTCTGCTTTCTGTGAAAATGTAAGGGTGGATTACTCATCCCATAAAATCTAACTTGTGATAGATGCTGTCTTCTGACCACATGCTCTCTGTTCTTCCTGGTCTGGTAAGCTTGACTAGAAGCTGATAGCTAATCAAGATGCTTCGCTTCACCTCCCTTTTGTCAGCATACAAAAGCTCATGTCAGGAAAGCTTTCAGAGGTAATCAATTCAGAAAAATAGATCAGCAAAAGGAGAACACAGTGAATAAATATTTCATTGCACTATGTAAGCTTGTTGTTTCAAATAGCAAAACAAACAGCTTAGTCTGTTTTCTTTACATATTTTAATTATTCATTTATTTTGTATAGACAGTATGCTTATATGCAAGTATCATCCCTACATTTGGGGTGATTCGTGCAGTATTTTGATGCATACAAGTTCCTTGACCATTTCATGTTTTGGTAACTGCTTCCCAGAATGCAGTGATATGTTATCTTAATGTATTAACGTGCTCTCACTACAGCATCCTTTTCCATTAAGGATTATTACGGCTATAGCAATTTGTCCCATATTTAAATGTGGACATTGGCTTGGCAATGGTGGGACTCCCTGGGGTTACACAGTCCTGCCATCCCAGATGCCATGGTAGATGTTTGAAAAAACTTTTCCCCTGGTTTACACTACTAGGAGTTTCTCTCTCAAATTTGGAATCATCTTTACAGGAGAGGGTTATATTGACAAAGGCAGACAGTAAATACACACACGGTGCTTACCTGATGCTTAGCATAGACATTTTTAAGCCCTGTGGAAGATTATTGTGTGGCGTGATCCAATTAGGTCATACATACATATTTTGGAACATCTATTTCCCAAGGATATAAAAGCAAAGTGTCACACAGTGAGTTACCTTACAGCAGCTGTAATCTGCACATGACAGTAGCAACTATGTGAAAGTAAAAATGGAATCCAAGTGATTATTAATGTCTATAGAATAGTGGCTTGTGCTCATCAGCTACCTGTTCAATCAGAGGAGAGTCAAGTTTTCTAGCTGTTTGAAGACAGAAGTTCCAAGTTGAGCCTTTTTTTCCTAGAGGAACACGTGCAGTAGATGCACACACATTCTCCTTTTCCACTTTTTTATCAGATGTGTTGAACATTTTTACAATGCTCCTCTGAGCAAGCCACTAGGCATAAATAAATTTGCAGTTAACTATGGGCTTTCTTCTCATGAATCTGGAGTCAGAATAATTAAATGAGTAGCCCTGTACCTACATAAGGTAGAGTTAGATCCCTACAGACAGCATTTGTGACTAAATACCTGCACAATTATATATACTGCGATCATATACTGTGAGAGTTGTCTTGTCCTAGCACTGAGAACTGGAGCCATGACTCCTTTCAAAGGTTACAGTTATTTTAAATTATAAACATTAGATTTTAATGTATGTATTCACATGTTTTTAAAATATTTTGCTATTTTCTAAATATATTTTATACTTTGCATATTGTATATTTATTTTAAACTAATATTTTCACCACTTGCATGAATTTTTAATGAAAAGCGGAAATGGCTTTAAGCCAGAAGAGAGGTAGATTATATGAGATATTAGGAAGAAGTTCCTTACTCTGACAATGGTGAGGCACTGGAACAGGTTGCCTAGTGAAGTTGTGGATGCCCCATCCCTGGAATTGCTCAAGGCCAGGCTGGACAGGGCTTTGTGCAACCTGATCTACTGGAAGGTGTCCTTGCCCATGGCAGGGGGTTTGGAACTAGATGACCTTTAAGGTCCCTTCCAACCTATTCTATGAAATTGGATCTTTGAGCAATTATTTGCTTTCACTTCCATTCTGTGATCAAGATTTTAAGATTTCAAGATTTCTTCCTATGCTCTTTCCCAACCTTCTTGTAAGTTATTTTAGGGTTTTACTGAATGGAGAGGTATTTCTAATTTTACTTTTTAGAAAGACATTCAATCGTTTGAGCTCATTGCTTCTTTCATGTCTATTTTTATAATTTTATATTGTAGCTACAGGAATTCCAGACAGGCTAGGGGTCTGTACAAAATCCCTTAAATTGCGAAATTTACTCCAAATGTATAATTGTAGTTGTTTAAGCATACACGATTAGAAATTGACAATTTTTTTCTGGAGGTTTATTTCAATTAATGTTATTTTGTTGCTAAGAGAACCCTTGTAAAAACTCCTATAGAATACTCATTCAAGTGTGAAAGCTGCAGTTCTTTGCTAAACATGAAAAATCATTAAAATCAGTTGCTTATTTGGAAAGTCTATTTGTATCTATAAATCATCAGGAAAATGTTTTAATTGAGCAGAAGTGATAGAAAGAAAAACATCTACATTCTACATTCCTACAAAAGATGAGATGGCTCTCACATCCATGCCAGCTGACCCAACAAAATTTTAACTAAACCCTGAATGATTTTTTAAACACCTCAAAACCTTAATTGCTGCTTAGGTTTTGGTAAGAGGTAGAGGTAATCTTTTCTGCTGAGATTTTCAAAGATGAATTTTATCTACTGGAATTAGACATTATTGTGCTTATATTTTCAGTAGCTTTGAAAAACTCAGCTTTTGCTTTGCAGTGTTTGTTTTAGCATTCCTGACCAAAGGATAGTATCAACCTTGGGTCAGGACAAAGGTGGTATATGAAGTATGTTCTATATAAGTAACTGTAGTATTTCTGCTTAAAGGTGAAGGGTTCTACTTTCTCTAAATATCTGTGATAACAAAGACAGGATTTTCTTGGTGCCCACCAGGGTAAGCTGGCACATCTGTTCTTGTCATGTATTACAAGTATGTCCTCCAGGCCACTTTAGAAATATTTGTTTGCTTGCTGAGTGGGTGGAAATAGGATTTTACGGTCATTTGAGGAGCTCTCCAAATTTGAGGAGCTTTAACTTTCATGTAACTTAGTCACCCAAGAAGTGATAAGAAGGTGTTCTGTTCAATAGCACCATATTTTTGGCTTTGCCTGGTTTCATTTTACTAAATATTGTTTTAATGGGAGTTGTGATGTACATCCAGGACTTCTAAGGAACCATTTTCTTCCTAATAAGTCTTTGGTGCATATAAGACTTGATTCCTTTCAGAAAGTCAGCAGATTCTAATTTGGTGGAAGGCATCATAGCAGTTTCAGCATGGTTTGAATTTCAGCAAGAACAAGTTCTCTGCACATAAAACAGTCTAAATACGCCGTGTTCATTTATATTATTCCAAATTCCCAATATTTTACTACAGTTCAGTTTTAACATGTCTGGTGGGATTTCCCTATTCAGAATACCAAGTGACCAACTTGACGGATTAATTTTGGAAACTTCCACCAGAAGAAAAATTCAGCAACTTAATTGAATTCCACAAACATGATACTTTTTCCAAGCTATATTGCTAAAGTATACATGCAGCTTAAGGATGCGTTCCATCAAAATAAAAAATTCCTTCACATTTGAAACGTTATATTCTCTTTGCCATTTTATCATCCAGTTTGGATGAACTTTCTTTCAACATGCCTGACTGCCTATCCAGATTCAGAAGCTGTTTCTGAGATTCTTCAAACCATCTTCTACTGCATTCCCTTATTTTGCCTTGCCTCATGAACAATATATGATACCGTATATATATTTTTAGCTGTTACCTCTACAGCTTGCTCCTCTTGTGATAGTAAGGGGCGTCATATTCTTAAGTACAAACCATTTTTTGAGTCAGTAACTATTCAGGGACAGTTTCTACTCCCACTAACTGTCATTGCATTGTGTAAGAATTTGTAACAAATAGTGCTATGGTAGCAGCATTACAAAAAATGACTGAAAGATATCCAGCAGTGGAAATCTTCATTTTCTCCCTATTTTTAATATCTTCTTAAAATTTCACTGCAATAATATATGCATGTGTGTTGAAAAGACTGGGAATAGAATGCACTCTTTTCTACCATTACCCCTAACAGGAAACTTATTTCCTCTCCCCTGCTGGTGTTCACACTGTAATGTGCTGTTGGTGGTAGACACCCATAAGGAGTTTGAGCTTGCAAAGTTGTAAATAGTACCGGGTGCTTATGAGTATTCAGTGAGTGTTATAGGGCCTGTACCTGCACTCCACTGGCATAACTCATGAAACCATTATCAAGAATATTTAACAATTAGGTTTAGTTAGGGGGAAATCAGATTGTGATCTGAAGAGTGCTTGAAGGCCAAGGTATTTGGAGGTGTCTGTAAAGGTACTGGAAAACCAGCCTGGATGTTGCTTTGCACCTGGGTTTTTTTTCATGGCTTCTGGAAGAAAAATGTTGAGACTTCTCATACATAATTGGTAACCAGAGATTTTACTGACCAGAGTAGCTTACACTTGGCTTCCATGAGGTGGAACTGAAAAAAATATTTCACATCCTGTATTCCTTTACCCATAACTATCTACTAATTCCCAAACAGTTTTATGCTGTGCCTGAGCATTTTGATCTATGCTGATGTGGACCTTGTGTGTTATTTCAGGGCTACAAGTGCACTCTGTTTTGCACCGTTCTTGGAAAGCACCCAGTACATCACATACATAGTGTATTGGTCCAGTGGAGTTACTCATCTGGAGTTTATCATATCAATAGCTGTAGTTTCTAAACTTTGCTGTTCTCATCCTCCATTTTATTTCCAGGTGTAGCCCAGTGCATTTGCTACACAGAAAGTCTTTGATTAAAGCAGTTAAGATATCCTGCACAAGCTATCACACTTGTCCTGAAGACAAGTTCATACATTAGTGCCACTAGAAAAAAATTATCTCTGGGAATTACTCCCTCTTCTGGACCTTATGTTCTGGAGCTCAACAGACTTCAGGTCATCTTTAAGGACATCTAATTTGTCACTTAGATTGATTTTCAATCATTTAACCAGGAAGCGTTAAGGAAGGTGAGAGTCTTATTGTCAGTGGATTTTCCAAATGGTGTAAGATGATCATTGATCATGGGTTTCAGTGAGCTGCACTAATTAGAATCTTTATGTGAGTAAACAATAATATGAAAAAGTTTCTGAATTCTTAATTATTTATACAGAGAGGAAACTGCATGCTCTTTTCTCTTAGAAAATGTCTAGCCTTAGCGTGACAAATACTTCTGCTGACAATTTTCTTATGACACTGCCCGATCCATTTAGAATCTCTTCAGAGAATGTTAATACATTTATTGTCAAGCATTACTGGGGGGGAGAGAAGGGGGAAGGATGAAGAAACCTCAACCAGAAATTGATATTCATAGTTAAATAATGGGATTTATTCTTGTAACCAAAGGATGTATATCTGTTCAAGATTCTCTACTTGGTGACCATGAGAATTGGAAAGAAATATTCAGAAGACCTATGGATGGCTATCTGTGCCCTAAATTATAGCAACTCAAATTACATCAGCTACTGAAAGTGAACTGTCTCCATGAGTGAGAAGGACTTAAATTTTTCATTTAGTTGCTAAAGTATGATGATCAGTTTGAGTCTTGGATAGGGTATTGTCTGAACAAGGACTTTATGCTATGTATCAGTTGTGTACGGGCCACATTTGAGATCAGGTCTTCAATTTAAAGTCGAGAGGATACAATTGCCTACTATAGTTAAGTGTTTTCAAAACCTCAGTAAACAGCTCTATGCATCTTCAAATATCTAAATACCTTTACAATGGGACTAAAGGTGTTTATGTGGCTCTATGTGAAGTTGAGGGCAGAGCTAGGTACAGATCCATGATCATTCAAGGCTCAGACCAGAGCATCAGCAGAAGTCATCCTTCCTCCTGAAATTTCTCTCAACTGTGCCACAATTCTGTGCGCAATTCATTCATTTTTTAAAACAGGTACTATCTACCTTAGAGTGAATTTAAGATTTAACATCTTATTATTTATTGATCACATTGAGATCATCATTAAAAAAACACTATGTTGCCTTGAGTGTGCCCTTAAACTTACTTGAAACCAACATGGTTTTATGACTTTGCATGACTACTCCCATTTTCTCTAGTGAGAGAACAATTTCATATCCAGTAGTCTACAGTGTTTTTCAAGCAGCTATGCACTCCACTGACAATATTTGTAAACAAAAAGGTACAGTAGAGAGCATTTCTTCAGACAAGACAGTCTAGTGACACAGTAATATTTTTCAGCAAGCACTTATTCTAAAGCAGGGCAGACTTACACAGGGAACATCCACACTTTAAAAAACCACCTGATTTCATCCTTATTTTACAAGTGGTTCAAAGTGTTTCACCTCCCATTTTCATGCTTTCAGGGTTAATTTGAATGCCCCTGATAGTCCTTTCAGTATTTCAAACCTTCTTTAAAAAATATAAATCTATGAAAGAGAATAGTTTACTATAGTTTTCTCAGGAAAAGCCTTTTGTTTAGAGAAAATTAGACATAATCAGGTACTGACTGTAGGCAATCCATAATAAATGTTATTGAAACTGCAATACGCACTGCAGATTCAGTCATTGTGATAATAGCAATCTGAAAGCTAGATATAAAATAAAAAAATTCTGTTGTCAGGGTCAGGATATTCCAGATCATATTTTTTTTTTTATTCATTAGTCAATCTGAATGTGTAAAGCAAGAATAAAGCAACTGTTTCCCTGCAGAATTAAACATTCCAGCCTAAGCTCTCCAGTGCAATATTTACATCCTGTTGCTCCAGGGACAGGGAAAAGGGACCTCTCTGGTTCTCCAGGGAAAATAGTGCCTTAACTCGACTCATGAAATTGTTGAATGAATCATGATAAGTTTTTCACAGCAGGACTAAGAAACCTGAGATTGAGAGAAAATCCTCATTTAAAAAAAGACAAGCATTGCAAAGGCATCAAATATGGGAAGTTTTGTATTGAAATCAGTTTAATAAAGATAAAACATCCAAACAATTACATATGAAGCTTTATTTGATGTAACATGCATTTTATAGTAGATATTTTAATAAGTATAGGGAAGTTATACATTACATTAAGATATATTTAGAAGTCTGAAGAAGCAGTACAGTAAAATGTTACATATGTACATTTGGGAAGAACTTATTTTTTCTTTAATAGACTAAGTTGTGCATTTCCTTTAGCATTAGAAGAAATTGTGATTTCACTGTTAATCTCAGGTGGAATTGGATCAAGCCTACATTTGTCCTAAGTGGCCAGCCATTCCCCACTCAAATTCCTGGCTGCTTCTGTGTCACATGAGGTTACTGCCTGATGATTGCAGAGGTTGAGGCTACCAGGGTCATACAGAGCTTTTTCCATCCTGGGCAGAATCTGCTCAGCTTGCTAACACCTCCTCTTTTTTCCCAGATGCTTGCTTGATTAAGAGAGTGGTTTTATGGCATTAAGATTTTGTAGTTAGGTGGAATAGGGAAGTTTGCCTGTGGAGAATGTGAACATCTGATCCTTGTTTCATCCAAAAACATCCTTTGAATTTCTTTTGTAGTATGGTTGAACAATAATATTGATTTAAAAGTAGGGGAGTTATTCTAAACCAATATTTCCTTTCTCCTCCCTGTTTTCAGATACATTCAAAACCTGAGAATGAAAAAGCTGGATATTTTTAGAGGCAAATTTACATGTTTTGATGTTTGTTTTAATCAAAAGTAGGATGATTTGGAATTTCAGTGCACTCTAAGGGATTACAGAAGCACAGACTTGTAGTGCTGAATCAAAGTGTCAGCTCTACTGTCTTTTGATCAATCAGATCCATTAAAGAATCCAGAGAGACTGACAAAAAAAGGGAAGAAAGTCATCTAGAGAGCAACACTGTAAATGCAGCAGTTGTGATGCTTTAAGTACAAAGTGTGTGAGGAGAGCTGCAGAAAAATAACTGGAAGAAAACACAGCCCATAAAGAAACAAAATACCCAGAAACTATTTTTCCATGGACTGCCAGATGCCATACCAAAGAGCAATACATTATTTTTTTCCAGGAATGCTATGTATGATATAAAATAGAAAGTAATACGGAATGTTTTGATAGAGATGAAACAAATGTTTACTGAGACAAAGGATAGTAATGAAGAGTAGTATATTATGTTGATATTTTAATAGCCTATGAGTGATGAGATATACTAAGGGCATAGCACATATTTGCTGGTGGATGCTTCATTTTTTTCTTTTTTAGTGAAGAGAATATAGCTGGATGACTCCTGACTGTACTTGCCAGTACTTAACTGTATACCTCTTCTAAGTATCAGTAACAAAACTCTCTGTCCTTGACCTTTCTACTCATTTTTCATTTAATTGCTTTCCAGGAAAAAGAGGTGGGATGGAGTGATAGGAGAAAACAGAAATGAAAGGGAAAGAAAAAAGAAAAGGAGATTGTATAGTTCACAGATATTGAGAAACTAGATTTTTTCCTGTTTCTGCCACTAAATTGAAGCATTATTTTGGGCAAGTCAGCTAAAGTTTTGGGCTCCAATTCCTGTGTCTTGTGAATCATTTGTCTCTACATACAAGTACAGAAAAGATGTAAATTTGTTAAAATTGTTATTTGTAAGTGATTTAAACTAAAGTCTCTCTAATGGTTGCCCTTGTAGGTTGAAATTAAACTCTTTTGGATTCTCATCCAGCAAGGTCCTGAGTTAAACAGCTGTCTTCAAGAGTTGGGTTCAAAGGGCCCATGTTCAAAATTAGAGGTATGCTCAAATGAATGGCTGCATGACAGCCTCACTAAGGGCAGTAGCCTGGGCACACATTTTTTCAGTATTAGCAAATATTAGGCACTGACATATTACCATTAAGGTAAATGACAAATAATGTTTGACTCGCGTGGTCTCTAATGTCCAAAGTAGTATATGAGCTAATTAGAAAGTGCGTAATAGCTTCAGGATTTAGTGAGTTACATTTTTAATAGTTAATTTTTTAGAATTAAAGCATTTGCTTCCACCTTGCATGTAAAAAAATCCCAAACAAACAAAAGCATAATACTGTGCAAATACCCTTTATGATTCATCTTCGCAACAACACCAGAAAGGAGAAAAAAGACTGTAAAAAATTAGGCACAATGAGATATGTTGGATAAGATTTTAAAAGCTTTGCCAGTAAGGAAGAACCGAAAATCCTGCACTTGATACTTAATGATAGAATAATATTGACTCAAGTGTTGGAATTAATTTTGCAATGTATTTGTGATATTGTTACTAGGAAAAGATTGCTGTTCTTTCTTGAATCTGTATTACCATGGTAGCTTTCTCTGTTATGCATATAGGATTATTCTGAATTGTATGAGATATGAATTTGGCGGAGGATGAATAAACAGATGTAGTCTGCAAGTGCCCTGCTTGTGACTTCTACAGGAGGTCACAGCAAAAGAGAATATCTGATCAATCATCCTGTCCCAAAACAGCCATAGGAAATCATTGCTTCTGGTATGTCTGGGCTTGACAGATGTCTATCTGATCATTGTGTATTATGATTCAAACATCTTTGAAATTCTCAAGATAGAGACATAAGAAGCAACACAAAATGTTTGACAAAGTGACACTGTTTTGCAAGATGCAGGATAGCTGCGGAAGTTATATGAAAAAAGAGACTTCAATATGACTACTTTTTTCTTGAAGGTTTGACTTTTAACATGTAGAATACTTCAACCTGTTACAGACAAACAGAATGATGCACTGCTTGATTCTGGCTACACAGAATAAACTTTGAAAGCAAAGCACAGCAGCAAAGATCTATATCTGACTTTATGTGACACAATCCTCATTTTTAAGGAACTGGCTCTGTAGCCTGTCTACATCTAGACAAACGATTGCAGTGGATCAGCTGCTGGTTTTAGATACCTCTTTTCATCCTTTAATAAATTGTTTGGATGTTGTTCAGAACCTTTATGCAACCAAACATAATTTTCTAAATCTAGGTAGAGGACTGGTCTTGACATGCAGGATGGTTCTGACTTTTTTAATAACACAAACTATGGTGCCATAGTGACTATTACACAACAGGCTTCATGATCTTAAAGCCCCTAGATTTGCTGTATTGCCACTTAGCAACCAAGATGCCTTTACAACGGTAGCTACCAATCTCCATTTTGCACCCTAGAAAACTCAATACACAGGAGGCCTAAAAAAACATCTCAGCATTGTCCCTTGACAGTGGAAGAACTGAAATACTTTTTTTCCTACAGTAAGTTTACAGCTTAAACCCCAAATACAAACACCTGTTAATGACTGAAGGAAATACTCTAACTCAAATTTCTGTAACTTGAAAGCTAATGCTGTAAGTTGTGAGCCCACCACAAGCTATAAAACTGGTTATTTGTGTGTTTACTCTTGCCCTCACTACCTATGTCATTTATTTAGCTAAGTTAGTAATGGAGAATTTTTTTCAGGATATATTTCTTTTAAATACCAAGGAATAACCATGAGTTCACGTGTCCTTTCAGTAGTCATTTTCTCCTGTTGGACAGTAGGCTCAAAATGTCAGGACAGAAAAAAATAACTGTATTTTTTCTTTTATAGTCTCCACTGTATATTTTTTTTGCAAAGTGTAACAGAAGAGTAATTTTAATCTATATAGCAAGGCCTATATTAAAAAGTTAAATTACTCTTGCTGTTAGTAGGCCTCATGTGAATGGATAATTTTTCTTCTTAATGTATATTTTTAAAGACATTTGATCTCTCCTTTCCCACTTTCCCTACTTAGATGCCACTGGGAACAGATTATGGCTAGAATAAGAATTTGAATGAATTATTGTTTGCCTTCACTAAAAGCCCTACAGATTTTTCCATTATTTCTCTTTCCCTCTCATCTCTCTTCTGCTTGCACTGAATGATAGTTTGTAAAGAACCTTCCTAGCATGCTGGATCCATTCTGTGTAATGACTGAATTAATTATGTAGGATATAATTTTAAGTAAAAGAGTCCTTAGCAACGCTTAATTTGTGAGTTCCCTAGAGGTCTGGGCAAAGAATAGGGCCTGAACTGTTCAAACAGGGGTATCAAAGCAAAGAGTGAGAACTCAGACCCAGAACACTTCACGCAGCTTGAACTTAGATAATTACCAAAACAACAACAGAAGCAGAGGCATGAAAGACTGCTGACTTTCCTGGCTGAGTAGAAAACTTCCCCAATAGAGATAAAGTATCATTAATGCAGTAATGGCTATCTGGAAAAAAACAAAACCCAAAACAAACAAAACAAGCAAGCAAACAAAACCAAAAACAAACCAAAAAACCACCAAAATAAACACACACACACACACACGATTATGGCAAATCTGAACCTTTGGTGACCCCTTTACTAACAAGGGGTTTGATGCTTTTGTTTAAAATTGTAAACTCCATAAAATCTATATAGCTGCAGCTATAAGCTTTTTAATCTGGAACAAAAGCTTATATGCTATCATACAACGGTAACATGGCAATGTATAAACTTTATTTCCAGATGGTCAGCTGTCTAAGAATTTTTCCAAATCCTTTTCAAACACCTGCGTAGCCAAATTAAATGGGTATAACAGGGGAGAAAGAACCACTTAAATTCTGATATTGAGATTGTAATTTGATGGAAAAAATCCATTTGAAACAGGAGTGCTAATCCCTGGCTCTATTACAGAACAATTACTGAGAGAGGACACCTTATGGCGTTTGGTGGTTGAGTAAGTGCACATGCCTGTAAAAAGAGGGGTTTTTACTAGTAGCTGCTGCTTTGTGATAAAAGTAATAAGAGTTCTATGAGGCTCTTCTCTGAAAATCGCAGATTACAGTCTGGTGAAGTCAGTTTGTAATCAAAATATAAATTATCAATAGACAACTTTCTACTGTTTTCAATTTGGGCTTGTTTTTTGAAAATTAAACTTTCTTATCAGCATTTGATTCTTAAAGTAATTTTCATAAAATTTAAAGTTCTTTTTGCAAGTTCAGGAATAATCCCTCTTTGAGCAAGAATTCCCAATCATGGTTTTGATGTTGTTTAGCTTTTTCAGTAAACATCACATGTCATTGTCTGAACATCCTTTGTTTATATTTTCTGTGATTTTTTTTTCCTCAGTTATACACAGAAATATCTATGTACCAGGTAATCAACATTTAAATGGTGACTCTTGTTTTGAGAGTCCTTCAGAGTGACTGTGTTAAGATTAGGGCTAGTTCAGACTGATAAGGTACAGGTTTTCAAGTTGAGCATTTAATATCATAAGATATTGAGGTACTTCAAGTTCTCCTTAAGGTGCTCCTTCACCCAAACATGGTATTTCAAGCCTATGTATGCGCAACTGTATCTTGAGTAGCCTAGGATTCATGTCTGGTTTTGTAGATGGGGCCACCTATAATATTTAACTTCATTTTAATATCAGTTTGTGTTCTGAATGAAGACAAATTTAAGCAGAAGATCTCAAAAGGGTGAGAGAAGGTTATCTTATCCTATGATCAGTTATACTCATATTTTGACCAAAAAAAAATCACGAAGATAATTTTTGATACAGATACATAACTCCCTGTGTGCTTACAAAGTAAAGTCCTTTTAGCTTCAGTTGCAAAAGTAATGATGAAGGGTGAGAATCTTCATGTGAATACAGAAATACAGGAAAAGAACGCTCCAGGGAGTCTTGAGGATTTTCACAAAAAATGTATAGCAGAAAAACAAAATTGAGGAGCTCATATTGCAAATGTGTTCTTTTGCGAATTGGATCATGGCAGGAATGTTTGCTGGGAGGCTCTAAATCTCAGTCTTACTCATCAGCTTATGAAAAATGATGATGTTTTAAAAGCCTGACTGTTTCTTAAAGATATGGAAGGCCAGAAAACAATTTTCTGAGTCATGATAAGTAATGGTAAGTACCATCAGGCTAGCACTTTGTTGGAACTTGGGTTTTTTTACACCTATGTTAACAGCAGGGATGGTAATCTCAAGTTCAGGCTTTTGATTCAGACCTAGATTTCCTTAAGTTACATATCCGTAAACCGCAGAAAGAGCACTTCACTTCTTCCTACAATTTTTGACTGTGGGAAATTAATCCAAACAAACAGATTAGCATAAGAGCCCCATTGCAGTGAATGTAGTTAATGAATGTGACAATAAGCTGAAGCACATCTAATCAAATTGAAATGAAATTATTATTACAAAATGATAGTGTATATCAAAAATGGAATGACATCAAATATTTATTTAACTTAAAATGCAGGGGGAATTCCTCTTGGAGCATGGTCAAAGATAGAGGTTTTGTTATTCACTCTTAGATAGAGTTTCACTCTTAGATAGATGTTTTGTTATTCACTCTTACATGAAGAGTGTAAAAATTCAGTCACCCTTTTGTTTTATTGATAGCCAGAATTCCATTAGAGCTGGTCAGGTTGGAAGGAAGAAGAAACATGCCAGCTTTTTATCTCTGTGTACATATTTCTTGCAAGTAAAAGCATGAAATGGGATTCTGCAAACCTCCTTGGATATCTTCTCTAAGACTGATGTCAGGGCTCTAGTATGCCTTTTTACAATTTCAGCTGCTAATCTACTCTATGTGATAGTTACAGTTACAAACCACTGTTTATATGTTTTGCTATTCTATGTCAACTGTACACACATACACACATTTCTGCTTGTCATTTGATATGATTCTTTCCTGACAAATCCGGTATTTCATTGGGAAGAAAAGGCATTCAAATCGTGATAAAATGAGGCAGTTCAGGTAAAAATGTTTTTTGTAGCTCTGGTACTTTTATTCTGATGGCAGCACTGAACCAACTGTTACGGATGTGCTATGTACAGAAATAGATATGTTAGTAACGCTGCTGAGGTTGTGTAGTCAGACAGCAGGGATTTATTGTTGCTCTGATGCTATTGAGCACTTGTTTTACAGTATAGTATGATTTAGGATCAGTCCGTCTCTCCTCTATGGCATCAAAGTTTTATATAAATGCTCATGTTTAAGTTTTCCTTAGATGGCTAATCTAATACAGCTAATACGGCTTTACAGTTTGGACATTATTACCAGTGAATACCTGTGATGTCTAGAAGAGTGTTTAAAGAATTTTCAGGCTTAGAAAAAAATTAAACTTCTACTATTTGGGTCATGGCACAATCAAATATTCAAAATGCATTTTTATGTTTAAATATATGAATACATAATTGCTGAAACTTGTATATACATTTATTTATGAATGTATCTGAAGTATCGCAAGAGAGGTATCAACTCAGTGTGTTGCTTTCACATAATTTTGACAGATATTTGAAATCCAGATTTCTTTGCGCATAGTAAGAGCACTTATAAGAAACCACAGCTGTTTGCAGCTTATCTAAAATAATATTAATAGATAAAAATATGTATTTTTCATCTATCCATATCATGTTCTGAATACTCCAACAAAAGAATGATCAAGAACAATGTGAAATCAAAGAATAGTGGATGAAATTCTGAAACTTAAGTCAAGGGGAATTGTGTTGTTGTTTTCAATGAGGTCAATATTTTACCTGATACATCGAAGTTCCAACCCTTATGAAAATGCAGTAGGTAGGTCATTAATCATAACCACATAGAGTTACACTAGTACAAAGCTGGACATTAAATTCTGATATGAAAAGTTATTGTTTTCTCTGTACTCAGGGGAGGATGTTGGTGATAGTACTCACACAAAAATGAAATTCAAATAGGGCATCTTATTTGAGATGGAAAATATATGCTGATTGCAGCAAGAAGTACTTGGGGTTTTCTTTTTTGAGAGAAATGTAGTTATGAGGCACAGCCTGCCTAAGCCTGAGCCTAAAAACATTCCCTGGATGGCTTTATGTTTTCTTCAGATGTCCTACAGCTCTTCTATCAACAGCCATTACTTCAAGGTTAAGACACATACAGTATTAGATATGAAATTAATATGGATGATTTGAAACAGAAAGGCTATTTTAAATTACCACTGCTCACAAATATGTTGAATCTTTAAAATTGAAAGAGTGCACTTTTGCAAAAGACCGATGAAATGTTCTTAATAATTTGGAAGCATTTTATGCTGATAGCCAAATATCACAAGCGAATATTAAATAACTTTGGAATCATTGGGTTCATTCTTCATTTTCCTTTGCAAATTTTTGAGGTACAAATTAGACGATTTTCAGTTTCAAGAAAACACTTAAAAATGCTTTATTGGATGCTGACAGTGAGTACAATGGTTCTGTGCATACCAAACTATAAAGTGAGGGGAATAATAATAATTAAAAAAAAATTAAAAAAAATAAGCCATGGGAAATAAAGAGAGTTTGTATCTTACTATTTTTTGTAACTGAATTTTTAATATACTATTTTTCAAATGTGTAGTCTATAATCGCTTTTACTATTAAACAGATTCTTAGGTAGTGCGATAATCAGAACGATATAATTATCCAGGACAATACACTGAATTTTAAAAGATGATTATGGCTTACATAGCATTTTTAGTAAGATAAACATAAAGTAAGAGAAAATCTCAGATATGGCTATACTTTGCAGGCTGAAAAGTTTCCTGGAGAAAATATCACTCCTATTAAACTGGGATGGGGTAAGTATAGTGGGAATGTAGAAGGAAGCTCTTCTCCACTCAGTTTTAACTACCTACAGTATTCTAAATTTTTTATAGCATTCATATATAATAATCTCATTCACCGAAAAAAAAATATTCAAGAAATGTACAAAATGTGAATTGTATTTTTTTCATATAGCTTCAAAATATTAGGTCGCTTTGGAACTGTTGCCAGAAACATGAGGAGTCTGTGTCAGTTTATTTTTAGTCTAGCTATATGAAACCCTTAAGAGGATATAAAGTAAAATACAACCAAATACTATCGGTGACTACTCACTCAGAAAAAATACATATGGCCGTTTGTCTGTCTTCAGATTCATCTACAGTCTTTGTCACTCAGCCTCTTCACTTAAACACATTGTAAAAATAGCTTTCAGGCCAAGGCACTGAAAAAGCTGACACAGTCAGAAGAACAAAACTTGCTGAGTGATTATACCATTTTAAAATGATATCATGTATAATTCCCAACATCAAAGGAAGGAAAGCAGTTTCACTCATTCTCCCCCATTTCCTTAGGGCAGTAAGTATTATGTGCTGTAACTATCCAAATAATTCAGTCCTTTGTTTTCACTTTAAATTTATGTCTTTGACCTGTGGTTTATATACTATAATTTCTGCTACAAACAAAACAGTTTCACAGATATTTTACCATCCTGCCTTGATTCATAAGTATAGATGTAAGATTCATGATACTGTCCAAAGTACAAAATGTTTTGGTCATGAACCCATAGAGGAAGATGCCTACAATTAAGAGAATTTCAAAAGGTGGCAGAAGTGTTTCAGTATGGCCAGACAGATAATGAAATGCTATTGAGGAGGAATAGTAAGAAGCAAATAAAGTATATTACCCAAAATAACCTGTAGGGCAAAAGTTCTTTTCTATATATGCAAATATGTATGCTGGTTCTCTGAAAAAAATTGTTACTCCTTTAAAAAAGTGCATGCTATTATGATGATGGCCACAGGGACAAAAATCAGGCAGAAAGCGTCATTTTAGTTTTTATGCAGGTGACCCAGTCCCTTCAGGATGTGTTTCTGCTCCAGTTCAGTTCAGCTCCCTCTTTGTCATTCTGTTCAGACAGCTTGTGTATCCTGCCACTGCCTGACTGCCACTGAAGCCATGCTCATCAATCAAACTCAAGGAAAAGGCCTGTGAGATTTGAAAGTCTGCTGGCTCATGTGCAGTGCCAGCTCCAGTGGTTTGGTGCAGAGCTTCGGTAATGTTATCCTCCTCTAACACATCAGCACAATTACTTTAAAATATACGTTACTATTTAAATAATATGGATGGATGACCATAAGAAATTAAGCAAAGCTATTGCAGCGTTATCATCTGAACCATGGCATTGCTCTCCTAAGAGAATTAGGGTACTTCACATAATGCAGTATATAGAGGCTGCTTCAATCTTCAGTTCATGCAGGAATTACAGCATGATAGCTACACCATGAAAAAGTTCGCTTTTGTACTTTTTCACTAATATGTTTCAAAATAGTCTCTTGTGAAACGTTCTTTCTGTGCTGTTGCTTCTTTGCTGGTCCTTTTTTGGAATGCTCTCTTAAATACAAAATTGGCATCTGTGAGATATGCTATTAAAATGAGGATATAAATGCAGATTAATTTAAAGGAGGGTTATGAGGGGATTCTAAATCTAACTATATAAATAAGGACTAGAAATGTAACCCAGTGCATTCATTAGTCTGATTGGCAGAAATAATTTCGCAGCCAGCTGAGAAACAACATGAAAATTGTTTTCTTATACTATGCACTTTATCAAATGTATGCTAAACAATTCCAGCGCTATCCAAAAGTGTCACCTTGACCAATTCCATATTCCACAGAATATGTAGTCCCTCCCCTCCTGTTAGTTTGGTGCAAACGGCCTAAAGGAAGAATATTTGGGAAGCGAAATCCTTGTTGTAGAATATCTGACCACCTTTCTATCCCTCATTTACGCAGATAAACTGATAGAAATAGGATAGATTTTGAATAATTTTAGTGGCTAATCCAACTGATGTTCTCATAGCTTTGGATTTCTTTCTGTTCTGTCATATTATTTCAGCTCTGTGTATGCCATGCTATCTCCTCTGCAATTTTGGACATAGAGTTTCCTTACCTTTCTACCTCGCCTGCTTTATCTTCCTGAAGCCATGCTTATTAGTAAAAGGTAAGAATTCACAAATTACTGCTAATGTAGAAATGGACATAGATTACATCAATCTGCATAACGGTTTTGAGTATATGCTGCTATGAGGCAGACGCCTGTGCATTTAAGCTAATAGTGGAGGAGCCTCAGCTGGATTCTTCCTACCATCTAAACCCATTTCACTGTGCATTTGAATTGCCCATCCTGCAGTTCACAGTTTATGTCTATTTAAAAGACAAGGAAAGGGGAGTCACATTGAGTTCAGCAGTGTATTTGAGTGTAAGTGGCTACCCATGCCCAATTTGGAAATCAGGATAGGAACAGGAAGTGATTTCTTCCAAGCATACTTTTGTCAGTAGTAGAGGGCACCCTGAGAAACACCTTGCTGCCATTTATGAAGAGCTTTCAGAGCCCCATGCTCACCTAGAAAAGCTTTGAAAAGCCAACTAGCTGTGCTACATGTCAGTGGGAAGCAGAGAGCAACAGCAGTTACCTTTGAAAAACCTGACTCAGGAAGGGCAACTTGAGTAGCAGAACTTGGAAGCCAAGTACTAGATGAAAGGTTTTTTGGTGTCTATAAATGTAAATTACAAGCTAAGAAAAAAAAAAAAAAAAAAAGAAAAAAGAGCTTCAAAATGTAACCAACCCATCAAATAACTAGACACAGGAACTCAGCTCCTGACATTGCTACCTGTATTTTGCCTGCATTCTGGCAAACAAATTGGCAAAGCCTTTAGTTATCATTAAATTCAGCTGGATAGATTAAATGACACCATGATGATTAATTAGCTTAGGACTCATTCCAAATCTTATGCAAGTGTGAAACAGTTTCACAGTGTCTAAGGATGAAGATTCCCTAAGCAATAAAAGTAATTTAATCCTGACATCCAAAACCATGGAATAGGTTTATTCCCAAAGACAATCTCCTAAACAGCACAGTAGCTGTAAGCCACTCTAGTCTGTGCAATTAAAACCAGATTTTCTTCTTCTTCTTAGTTGTTACACAGCTGTAGCAATAGGTTATATAGTCTTTCTTCTCCTTTCTTCCATACTCAGTAAGCCATGATGTATTTACTGTGATGACTTAAGTGTCTAAACAGACAGTCAGGTCACTGGGCTGAAACCAGAACTGATGGAAGACAGAACAGAAAATACTACTTCTAGCTGTCTTTCTTTTTGTGAAGATTGCTCTTAGAAAAGGAATCTCAGGCTGTCTGTTTCATCCTGCGCTCCATATGCACAAATCTGAATTATCTGAAAACTATTATATGTTTATTTTATGTGAATACTCACATACCTATTGCCATGTAAACCACATTCAATACATGAAAAAGCTCTATAATGTCAAAAGGACATTTCCAGTAGTTGGGGTTTTTTGAATACTGGAAATAATGGATCTTAACTTATTAAGTCTTTCTATATTATTTTTGCCTTTGAATGAGATACAGACTTTAACTAAATATTTGTAACAGTTCTGCCCTATCTGTATGGGACAGGCTCTGGTTTTTCTCTCACTGAGGGTGCTAGTAGTATCTAACCCTTCTGCATACCTGCTAGTTGCCCATACAGGAGTTATCAGTAGTTTCTGCAGCAAGTTCTTGCCAAAATTCTACTGGAGACTAACAGTCTCATGTGATGTTCCTAAACATGCTTGCACATGTCCTTCTTGTTTGAAATGTCACCAGCACGAATTCCTGCTTTAGGTGCATAAGGCACTGAAATTACTGAAAATCTGTATCAGGACTCAAATTTTTTTAATTAAAACAAACCTTTAAATGTAAATGTATGGATTCAAACTGAAACCATATGTTATTCTACTTTTGTAATTTTTTCATAAGACCATATGCAGACAGATATCCCACTTAAAAAGAACCATAATTACAAATATATCTTTGTGCTTATGTATGTGGCGTATTATAAGCAGCATTTTTGGTTTATGTCAAGTTTGTAATTTCTTTTTGCAATCTGTTCTCCAGTTACCTATATTTTTATTCTCAGAAGGTATCAGTAAAGACAGTGAACAGCCTTTTTTCTTTTTCTTTTTACCTGTAAGTAGGCCATGAAGCCATGGTGAGACGCCATGTCTCACTGTCAAACTTGTATAGAATTCCTGTGAGCCCCTGGGATCCTGGTTCAGATGGTCAGTGTTGAAATTCCACATCATTTCACAAATGTATGGCCGTATGCTGCCATCTGTCTGCTCTGCAGCTGGGAGTCAGTGGTGCACCATTAGTTTTATGTACCAAATTTCAGCTGTCTTATATGTTTCTGAAAAACTGTTAAGACTATTTACCTCATTTCAAAGCAGTTTCTTTCTGTCTGCTTTGGCTCATTATGGGAAAGGTGATTGCAAGGCTGAAAGGTTTGATATATATAAACAGGTTCTTTTTTCTTCATGCCTGAAAACAATGCCATTCTTACTATCTTTATACAACGCAAGAAGAACCAAATTAGTGTTGTCTGTGATACCTGTCATTCTTACAACTATTATTGTGACAAGGTACCACCATATTTCAGCATACTATATAAGCTCTCTAAGTGATAATTCAAGTTGAAGCTTATAATGGGCTTTTTCTTACCAGATTTTTCATGAAAGCCTCTGAGACTGAATTGAGACTGACTAGCATCCTACTATTTCTGTGTATTAAAGACTTTTACACCTCATGATTGTGACAAAGATTGTAAGGGAGGATAGAAATGGCACAATATTAATTTCTTATTTTCTCATAATATGATGAGACTAGCACTATAAGTTTTATAAATTTATTCCATTTTCCCTGCAGATCTTATTATTTCAGTCTTCCCAAGGTGCCATTTTGTCCATTTGAAGTTATAGTGCATGACCAAGTACGATGAGAGACCTGGTTTCAACTAACGGCATCTCACATTACATCCATTTGACTATGCCAACAATGAGAAACCATTTGATAATTTCAAATTAGACAAATTGATAATTTCACAATTTGATAAATTTTGAAATCTGTGAATTTCAAACTTGGAATTGTCAATATTATCTTTACTATTCATTACTTACAATTGTACTGTATTTTAGTGAATTCAAGTCTTAAAGAAATAAAAAATGACGATATGTATTTTGTTAGCAATAATACTAGTCTTTATGCAGATATCTTATTAGAGATTTTCATTTACATTCCAAACTATTTAATCTAAAAAAGGTGTTATTCAAACACAGAACATTTACAAAGCTGCTCCAGAAAGCTGGTTTCTTCATGCCCATTTATTGTCCTTATAGCTAAACCCTAGATAGCCCCTTCTGATTAAAAGCAAAGACATTTGTTATTGCAATAATCGGAAAGAATTACATTTGCATCTTTTGAAGCAGGAAAACAATTTGACAAACTGTGCATATATTTTCCATGTAGCCAGCCATTTCATGACAGTAAAACAAATCAAGAGACTATATCTTTTATAAAAATGCTGTTTCATTATTATTTAAACTATACAGAGAAACAACCTTGTTCAGTTTACCCATGTGCAAAAAAACTTGTAAAACCGAGTGATTAATGGAGGGTCATCATTTATATCACAGAGTAGGAGAATGAATTCTGTATCATTATGTTCCTGTGAGGAATATGAAAGTAATAAAACCAGCATTTGTTCTGAGTTGTTTTCAAGAATATGTGCTGTTAATAGTATTGCTAAACTTAAAACACAGGCTCTTTTTCTAGCTGGCTGTTTTCAGTCATGACCTCAAAGGATAAGAGTGGTCTTCCTAGCATCTTCCTTCTCTTGCAAGATTCCGTTGTCAGGTTATTTTACTACAAGTCAAGTGACATGACAGAAGCAGCCCTGCTATGCAAGGCATAATGGAAGAATTACTGTGGGAGAAAAGAGGGTAAAAGCTACATTAGCAGTCGTCTTCTACAAGATAGTTGAACATAATCACCAGAGAATGTAATCTGAAATAAGGAGCTGGCTTTTTAAACACACAAATAAACAAACTACAAACTTAAACCAAAAAAACCCAACAAAACAAACAAACAAAAAAAACCCAAAACACAAACAAAAAAACCCAAAACACAAACAAAACCCCCAAACTAACCAAGCAAACAAACAAAAAAAACCCCAAACAAACTAAAAAAGCACTCAAGGAAAAGAAAGATCAGAAATGACAGCTGGGATTTCCAGGGTGAAGTTCAAAGTATTAGAAATGCTGAGAAGTTTGTGCTGAACAGTTTTTGTAATTCTGTTCTTTATGCTGTAAGAAAATAAAAGAGAGTTTTTAACTTTGATTTCTTTTTTCTTCATCAGAAATATCAACTAACATGAATGCTTTTACATGAAGACTGGTTTTGCTTCAAAACAGTTCTGATTTCTGCAGGTAACAAAATAAAAATGTGCCCGTTGCTGTTTTAGAAGAATGTTATATCATAAGCAGGTTACAATCTAGTGGTTTTGTTGCTGTAGCTTAATATATTTATTTTCCTTTCCAAGTAGATCACATTCCTTAAATTTGGAATATAAGCATTATGAAAAAATCACAATAGAGACCTGGAAACCCTGGGGAAAATATTATCTGAATAGACTTAAAATGCATAAATTCTCACTAATTTTTCTACAAACAATATTTATAGAAGTACCCACCCTGTAACTCTGTCTCAGTATGTATGTTTCATCAAAATCATATGAAAGACACAACTTCTTTCCTAGTTAAGAGTTTGAGTCACAATGTAGTACCTTTAGCAGTAATGGCTTAAGCAGTTTCTTGAGTGCCTTCAGTGTTTAAACAGCTGTATGTGCAGTCAATTTAACTCAGTTTAAAAGCGTCCATCATCAGACAGTCCATTTCTGTTAAACAGACAGTGGATGTTACAGAGTCTGAATTGCTGGGGAGGAGAAATCTCACAATCAAAATGTGTTGCTAAATAATATGGCTTGTAAGAGCCTGGTTAATCCTACCTTCTGAGGCCATTGTAACAAAACTAATGATTATATTCTGTTTATCGGAGCCATTGAGAGTGATGTTGTACTTTTTTCTGCAGAGATTGGGGGCTTTTCTTTTGTTCCTGGTTTTATTTGGTAAATGTGTAGGTAGATTTGCATTCTGTCTGCTCAGCAGATTCTGCGTGTACCACTACTTAGAAGTTACTGCAAAAACTCAAGAAGAACTGTCCCAGCATAGAAGCCTGAACCCAGAACTTACAGTGCTTGGAGGATTCCTGCTGCCATGATATTACAGTGAAGATTCTTGCATCCTTAGCCTTGTCTTATTCTTTTGTTCTCCATTTGTAGGCTGCCTTCTTCATAGTAGGTGTCTTAGCACTCTTGCTTGTGATGTGGTTGTAGTTGAGGATGCAGTGTTCTGCAGATTCGGGATCACAGCCATACTAAGAGTTCAATAGTGCTTTTTTTTTTTTTTCCAGGATCATAAACTCTGCTAGTAGATATTAATGAGTGCCAGGAATCAAATTAGTAGAAGGAGCTCCAAAGATGGGATGAGATGAGGTGAAAAGAAATGAGATGAAAACAAATCAGACATTCTCAATTTCCTACCTATCAGATGCTTCACAATTTCTGGGTTTTCCCTTTGATTCAGAATGAAAATTTTTCTAGCAGAATGAAATTTGAACTTTGCCCAGATCTATTTTGAACTCTTCATGTGTGCTCTCAGAAAGGCTCCCAGTTACATGGAATTGTTTGGTTTCTCATCTCTTTATTTCCTACAAAGAAACTCCAAACAAACAAACAAACAAATAAAAAACCATACCCACACACAAAATTGTGTATTACTTACCTTTTCCTTCCAGTTTTCCTCCTGGTTTGTCCCCTCAGACTTGCACCATACACTTTGCCTACTGCCAAAGTACTGCAATGTGATGTACTCAAACCATTGTACAAGTACATGTACAACTCAAGTACACAGTGTACCCAAAGTTTCATACTGTATTGAAAGCATAAATGATATTGTTTAGCTTTATGTTCTTATAAATATGTTCTTATAAATATAGTTCTTTCTGCAAAAATAGTACAGTTTCAATGATAAGAGGAATTTATCATCTAGAACCAGTAAGGGAACTCTTTGATTTGTGAGCGACAGAAGTCCACAAAAGAGATCAAAGATTATTGCTGCTCTGTTCAGAATGTTTGAATCAACTTTCTGCAAAAGAAAATAAAAAAAAGAAAAAAGACCTGGTTTCAGCTAACTGTGTCTCAGCAGTCATAATCCTTTGATATTAATCTGGATGCTCATGTAAAAGATAGGCTCTTTGGCAACACAGCAATCCCTTTTGAAGATCTAATTCTTCTTATATTCATAGTGCAAATGCTCCATTTTTTCTGTTTGGTTTCAGCCTCTGAAACAAAAGCTAAGCTATAAAGCCTTTGCTTTACAAAGAAAAAGGAAAAAAGGAAAAGAAAATTCCTACTGGAGAATGAGTGCTAAGAAACAGTGTCTCATTAAGTTTCCTCAAGACTTTCATCTTGCACTTAGTAGCAGAAAATTCAAAACAGCTCACAACTCTCCTATGCTTAGGCCTTTAAAAGCACAATCCTTTTATGAAACAGACTCAGTTGCTTTTGGTTTCTTTAATGTGAGAACCCTCATTTGTTTCATGGTCAGAAAGACTGCTCTTCATCTATTTGTATTCTCCTCTCTGAAAGTGTAAGACCAGGTTAATAGTAAATAAGTGTACTTGTCAGGACTTCCAGCTGCTGAAAGTCCCTAAGAGCAGGGAGAGGTGTTGTACAGACGAAAGCTTAGATCTGTCATATGAAAGCAAACACTTTATCTTGATAATATTGAATGGGCTGGAATAATTAGCACAACAAACAAACAAAAATGTAACAGTTGTATTTTAACCTTTTTTAGAACCATAATGGTTGTGCCATCAACGTGTGCATCTAGTGGTGTGATAAGAGTAATTAGTAGTCAATATTTAACATAGTATACCTGGCAGTCACATAAGGGATGGCAAAGTTCAAATTTGGCACATGCTATTGGTCAGTAAGGCCTCACAGGCACTATTTAGCCAATCGTCCTACCACATCGCATCCTCCCCTACTGCCCAAATTGAGTGGAACAAAGTGAGAAGTCTGAATCTTCAGTGCTGGAGAGAAGAAAGACATAAGCCAAGGGAGGGGCTACCTCTTCACTACCTTATTCTCTCACCTTCCTTTGAATTCATATTTTATAGCAGTCCTTTCAGCTTACCTGTCAAGTGCCTGCTATTTTTACCTGTCTTGCTTATGTAGATAAGGTGTGCCATCAATTTTTCCTGCTTAAAAATAAGATGCTGCTAATCTCTGGGTAAGTAGGTCAAATTTGACTTTTTATTATTATTGACATTCTCCTTATGGCCCTGCTGCTGTGCTCTTGTCAGCTGTAATGCATATGTGGAAGCACTCAAGGTAACATTAAAGATAGATGGGATAAACGCTGCAACCTGCTGCTGCATTGAGAAATATAGTGCCACTACTTTTGTAATGTAGGTCAGCCTCCAGTGGACATGAAAAGAACCATCACCATTTATATCTCTGATCTCTGGTTAGAATGAGTGAGTATTGAAACTGAACTATATGCTTCCCCAAGGTCCCTCCCCCATCCCTTATCCTGGAGATAAGGAAAGCTTGCTTTGCTGTAAATCAGAGTTTTCTATCTCCAGGAAAATCAGTTCAATGCCTTTCATGACTACTAAAAGCTCCGTGGAGAAAAAAGTAAATGAAGTAGATTGTCAAAAACTGTCTGCTGGCATCATGGGTAACTGGGGTACTTTGCATGTTCTTCTGAATTCTTTCTTCTTGAATGAAACAAAAAGCCCCTGTGTAACAAATAATTTGTTTCATATTCATAGTGCTAGTAGTACTAAGTTTGTTAGTCTATTAAGTATTTATGTTCTGCTAATATAAATACTGTATTATACGTGTGGCTGTTTACCAGGTGTTAATAGCCATTTTTTTAAAAAAAATTATAACAAGGAAAATGATGGAAATAAAATACACAGAAGGGAACAAAATACAGTATGTCAGCTACTACTGATACCCCAGTCTTGGTTGTCAGTTGCTGCTGGCCTTATTCTTGTGTCATACATATGTTTTCATAGTTTAAATACTCCTTAAAAACTCAAAGTAAGTTCCCTAAAACTTACTTATTTTTATGTTGAAAGTACAGCCCTAGATTTTATATTATATAAGCATACGGCGAGGAGGGAAAGCTTGTCAACGAGTCTAGAAAAGGTATAATCTCAGAATTAAGGGAGCAAATACACACACGTAAATGTTATTGCCAGTTTTCCCTATCAACAAGAGTTGTGAGTTGAATAGTTCCAACCAGGAACAGGCATCTAAAGAAATTGTTTCTTAGCTCATCACAGCTGGGACACGAAGTTCCTGTCATTTTACAGATTTCTTGGCACTTAATTGCAGCTATTGGCATTAATAATCCTTAAGTGAGGTATTAGCTGAAATGAAAATGGTTTTCCTTTGGAAATCAGTAATTTTATTCCTAAAATTCAGCAGATACAACCTGCATCTTCTGAAAAGAAATAGTAAATAATCTGTGACACTAAAAATAATGGTTAAAAATGAATTTACAATTCAAGGTTAAGTCATTCTACCTTCATTCTCATTTAAAAACAATTTCCAACACATTTACCATTCTATTTACATAGCATGTTTAAAGTTTCCTTTCTTGTGAATTATGTCTCTGACTTATGGCATGGAAATGACTGTCTTTGTTGGTTTTTTTCCATTTTATTCTTCTTAAATAAGTGATGTTTTTCTTTGAACTACTGCTATTCAACAGAAGTTGTTCAGGGAGTGATTCAGATTTGTACCCTTTGGTATTTCATACGAATGGCTGAAGTCTGTTCTTAAAAGTTAGCTACACTACACAGTTCAGGAGTAATAATGTATTCTTCAGTGCAGCTGCATCTATAACTAGGGTCAGAATCTGAGTGTACATGGAGACAGACAAGACGATAGCTACAGATCAGACTTCGTTTTAAGGAAAGAAATGCACTTGGCATAGAGCAAAGCACATGGAACTATAGATTGGCAAAAATAAAGAAAAAATGAAGTTTGTACATAATACTGGATATGACCTAATATACAGTGGGCTTGGCAATGTGTTTACTGGTTTGATAACAAAATAATGGTACAACTTGTCTTGCCTACAGTGTTCTGTATAGGAAATGCTCATAAATGCTTTGCATCAGCCAGTAGGAATTTCTGACAATTTCCCATGTCAGAACAGGTCATGTTTTTCACCCTTGCAATGAATGTTGGGGTCATTTCTATCTTGGCTCCTACCCTTCTTTCAGAAAGGGTAGCTAACATAAGTCCTTTCTCTAATGGTTTTCGTCCTCTAAAAATCAATGAGAAGGGAGAGATTTTTCATCAGTGTACTGAGCCAAAACACGCATTGGAGTTTGCTTTGTGTGTTTCCGCACATGTGACATAGACAGGTTCCAAGCAAGGAGCATGTCTTCTCAGAGGAGCACGACTTCAGACTCAAGGAGTAATCCTGAGATCATAGCCTGAGAAAGTGGGAAAACCCCCCTCTGACTAGAAGGAACAGCACTAGTCAGAAGGGAGATGTAGCTAATCTTCTATTAGCAATTTGTGTTATCTTGGTTCTGAGCTTGTGCTTGTCTCATTATTCCAGGGATTCTGCCCATTTGTGTTACTGTACTCAGGAGATGATAACAACAAATGATGTCTGATTTTAAAGACATTAAATCTGGGGACAGGGAAAGTTAGTCCCTGGTTTTGTCAAAACTAACTACAAAAGAAAGCCAGACAATGCAAAAGACAAACTTCACAAGCCCATGAAGGACCTTATGTTCTGGAACAGTCTGAAATGCCTGTTTAGAAGGTCTGTTCAAACTGCCTGTGCTAAGATCACACCCTGAGTGGGGAGAAAAACCGTAGTAAGTCAAATTAAAGGTTCACGAGGGAAAAACAAACAACCGAAACCCACTGCCTCCTTCATACAAACAAGTCTGTTGCTGGAAACTAACAGTGTTCAGAATTTCTGGGAAGAGTACTTCAGCTTCTGCCAGCATCCTGGGAAGATTACACGTTGCAGCCTGTCCCTTACAGCTGTGCTCACTGAGGAAGCTCAGTTCCATTGGTCTGAACAGGTTTGCTGTGTTGAGTTTGCCCAGGAAATCTGGTACTAACTAGAGACCTACAAAACAGACAGAAAAGCAAACAAGAGTGTCACCAGCACCATGAAGTACTTTAACAGGTCAATTATTTGGATATTATTATTAAAAATATTTCTTTAGGCGTTAAGGGGAGGTTAATCTCTTTCTAAGGACACAAACCCAGTGTGTAGATAGCTTAAGGTCTGCTGCTGAAGTTCTTCCGGTGATTATTTCCCTTTTGCGTAACTTTGATGGCCACCAGTACTTTTTTTTTCTGACAATGCACAAACAGAAATTTCCTGGCCCCTATTTGGTTATGTTACCATTCCCACTACAGTACTCTGCATAAGCATCTAATCAGCGAGCTGTGAAAGATGTACTCTAGAAAACCCTTCATCTTGTTGAAGATGTCTCTTAGATAGACCTTCTTGCTGCTGCATTGTTTCCCATTCCAAACATAACCATATTTCACACACATTTAGCATTTTTAAAATGTGTGATGCCTTTAGAACTAGTAAAATGAGAAATTGAAGTGAATCCAGCAAAATTTTTAAAACAAGTTCTTTTAAAGATACCTTTTTTTGGTGTTTTTTTTTTTTTTTTTTTTTTTTTATTTGTAG